>JAXRKP010000849.1:125000-167500 GCA_037039925.1 Doris montereyensis
TGGGGCTGCCACCTTGAGGCCCCCCTACCCGGCCTTGTTATTTTCTGTCAGGGTTAACTCCCTTAGCCTTTAGACATTTCAAGACCAGTCTGCAAGGCAGCAGGTTATTTTCTGTCAGGGTTAACTCCTTAGCCTTTGGTCAGCCAGGCAGCAGGAGACTCGTAGAAGGCGGATCATCTACTCCCCAGCTGCGCTTACCTGTCCACTGCCCGGGTTACGGATACCTGCGGCTCAATCAGTAAATCAACGGCAATGAAATGTCGACGGCATGATCCCATAGCCACATTAAGAACGTAACACAAGCTCAATGCAACTGGATATCAACAACAATGTTTCATTCATGTGTAGTTCATCAATCTTTAATGTCCTGAATCTTTGTTTATGTAATTTATATCTTCATTTACACACGGTATTGGAATACACACATCGAAATCGGAGATTGATATCGGCACTACTTTCACCCATGTCTATCCCTATCAGGTTTTAAGACTCGACATAATATATTTGCATATCGCCCGCCATCCATCTCGAGCGTTTCTATTGCGATAATGTTAATGGCTCGGGTATCTCCGCTCTGTCAATGAATGTCAGATGAAATCAGAAACATTCAAAATGATGCAGATTAGAAAAAAGCGACAACATAATTTGCTTATCTTCACTTTGCATTACTCTGCTCCGTTGTACAACAACCGTATGCAAATAATATGTAGGTCCATGAAAAGCCAGTGTGTACATGTATTGTGCAGTGTTGCATTGTTGTCTCCTCATAACACTATGTATTGTAATACAAAGTGTTGTTTTTTGTTTGTTTTTAGTTTGTATTCTTTCGTTGTTGTAGTTTTGTTGTTGTTTGGGTTTTGTTTTATTGTTGTGTTTTAAAAAAAAAAATTTTTTTTTTTGGGTGGGGGTATTTTTTATTTTGTTGCTTTTTATGGTTATGTGTGTGTGTGTGTGTGTGTGTGTGTGTGTGTGTGTGGATGGGTGTGCATAACATAGCTTAGGTTTTTTTTCTTTATCGTTCTTTATAGCCCGCCACTTCAAGATTTCAAGCGACGACCAACATGGCTAAATTATGGGTAAAAGTTAAACATTCCTTTAAGGCTAACACGCACGTCTCATAGAGATAAAGCTTATTCTTGATTTCTTTAGCATGGAGCAGAGAGCAGGTAGATGATGCATCGCCTCCTGAGACATTTTACTATACTCCCCAATTGATGCGGCGGTGTCAATGTGAACACTAAGTCTAGTGAGAAACCGAAGTTTTAGTGTTTTTCATTTTACTATTACTCCCCAATTGATGCGACGGTGCCAATTTTGAACACTAAGTCTAATGAGAAAAACCAAAGTGTTAGTGTTTTCCTCATTACACTTGGTGGTGGAGGGGGACTCGATAGTCCAGAGGCAAGGTGTCGGCCTCTCAACCCATAGGTAGTGGGTTCGAGCCCCGCTAACGGTTGAGAAACTTTCTCGATTCTTTTCGAGCAAAATCTCCCCCTCCCCCCCCCTGGTCCAGGTAGGTGGGTCGACACCTAGTCCCATCGGAGACGGACGATAAAAAAGGAGGTCCCGTGCGCGGATACAACAACACTATGTGCACGTTAGATCCCTTGGCTGTTTTACAGGGCAGTTTGGACAAATTAAAAATCCTACCAAAAACTCCGAGATCACCTTAATTGTGAATGTGGGTAAATCAAAATCAATCAATCAAAACCCCTCAGACTTGGTGGTCCAGAGGTAAGGTGTCAGTCTCTCAACCAAAAAAATCGTGGGTTCAAACACCACTGTTGTTGTTATTATTAGTAGCAATAGTATTTTTTACTTGTATCATTATTGCTATTATTATTATTATAGCTTCTGAAATAATTTGTTTTTCTACAGTGCCTTTGATTCCCAGAACAATGCTCGTGGTGGCTACAATATTGGATCGGTGTACTACTACCAGGGATCTAAGCTTGCCATTGAGTGGTAAGCTCAAGTTGCCTTTTGTGCTTGATAAAATAATGATATATGTATTATTCTTATATCCGCCCTCCCCACCTCTCTCTTTTTTTTTCTTCCTCTGTGTCTGTCTGTCTGTCTATTTGTCTGTCCGTCAGTCGGTCATTTTGTATGACGTTCTGTCTGTCTTTCTGTCTTCTTTTTTCTCTTTCTCTCTGTCTCTGTCTCTCTGTCTGTCTGTCTGCCTCTCCCTCTCCCTCTCTCTCTCTCTCTCTCTCTCTCTCTCTCTCTCTCTCTCTCTCTCTCTCTCTCTCTCTCTCTCTCTCTCTCTCTCTCTGTCTCTCTCTCTCTCTCTCTCTCTCTCGCCTGTTTATTTGTCTGTCTGTCTCTGCTCATTAGTGGCTTTACCTAATTCCTCATTCCCATATTTCCCCCTTTTTGTCTTTTTCCTCTTTTCTTTTTTCTTTTTCACTTTCTTATATTTTTTATATTATTACATATATATACATTTGGTTTTCTATTGTTATAAGACTTACCTACATGACTGGCCATCTTTTGGCGCCATATAGTGTCACTCACGACCACTAAATCATTCTTGTATCGTTATTGTGTGTCTGAGGAAAGACGGTTTTGCCCTGAAACTTGTCTGTCTTTGTAACTGCCTCTGATCTCCCTATTAGGCCTTCATATTCAATTTCGTATTTCTTCTCTATTAGTATTAGTAGTAGTAGTAGTAGTAGTAGTAGTAGTAGTAGTAGTAGTAGTAGTGGTGGTGGTGGTGGTGGTAGTGGTAGTAGTAGTAGTAGTAGTAGAAGTAGAGGTAGAAGTAGTAGTAGTAGTAGTAGTAGTAGTAGTATTAGTAGTAGTAGTAGTAGTAGTAGTAGTAGTAGTACATGTAGTAGTAGTAGTAGTAGTAATAGTAGTAGTAGTAGTAGTAGTAGTAATAGTAGTAGTAGTAGTAGTAGTAGTAGTAGTAGTTGTAGTAATAGTAGTAGTAGCAACAGCAGTAGCTGTAGCAGCAGCAACAGCCATAGTAATATTTGTAGTAAAATAATATAGTAGTTGTAGTTGCTGTTGTAGCAGCAGTAGTAGGAGCATTATCGTCATCGTCACCATTACCTTCATCATCATCATCATCATCATCGTCATACAGATATCAACAACAACAGCCAAAAACCTAACCCCAAAACAGCAGAAACAATAACTATTTCATTTATGAAGCATCAATATTGCATGTGAAAGAAAAGAAACCGATTGTGGAGTTAACCTTGTTCTTGGAATGTGTCACAACAGCTTCTCTGTGAAGTTCAAGTAAGAACATTGCATTTGAAAACTTATAGCAGTCTGATAGCAAACTTCCAATTTGAAACATCATCGTAATGTTTTGTGTATTACTATTAGTGCTGCCATTCATACAATAGAAATGTAAGTCTAAGTTTGATACACGTTTAAATTACATATTCTTTGCCACAGGACCAATCAACATTCTTGCCAAGATACAACAACAACTGTGAGATCATTCTACAGTACATGTGTGCTGACACTGTCAAGGGGACGGAGTGACAACACAGTGAGTTGGGGCTACCTTGATCTACCTTGACAAGTTTATTTCTGTCTCACAGTATTTTATAACAGCAGCTATGTCATCTCTATTGTTCTTATGTAAACACCTATAGAGGCCAGTGACTAAATTTTACAGATGGGTTTAAAAAATAATATTCTCAAATGTTTAGTAATGAACAAACTTTGAAAAAATGTCTTATATATAATATAGATATTATATTATACTGTCATATATTTGTACCATTTCTAATAATAAATGATTTCATAGCTTTTGTCAGCCTGATTTTTTATCATATTATTGAAATCTAAATCTATATAAGATGACTGTCTATCAACTTATCTATGTAAAAATAAATGAAAAATGAACACCGGAAATTTGTTTTCATTGCAATGCTCACGATATTTGTTTTATTTGAAAGCTTTGATATTTGTGTGAATTTTAATTGTTTACGTAGATCCTTACTGCCCAGAGCCTAGTTGTTTGAGTGCTGGAATTAAGATCTTGAAGTCCTGTGTTCGAATCCTGGCAATGTTATGCTTGACATTTTCTTTGCAAAAAAGCACATAACATAACACCCATTTCCACATTTGACCTGCCTAGAGGTAGAGTACAAGCACCAGATAGGGCTTTACATTCTGTGACAAAGCAGTCATGGAGAGGGTGAATATCACCTTTTGGGCTTTGTGCTATAGAAACTGAAATGAACTCCGGTTCAATGGGCCTCAACAGAATTGAATGAACACTTCATTTTTACCATAAGAAATATGGTTACACAGCAATTTGTCAGCAATTTGTCAGAATTTGTTTTTTTGTTGTAAGCTGAGTGTTTTCACAAATTGTTTATGAGACAGGTTGCTGAGTAAATTCATTATATTATATTGAAAATATACGAAGTTAAACAAATTTGAAAAGCCACTTACCATTTTCTCAACAAATTTCACTTGAGTCTCTAGCACCAGTGTTACGGAGCTAAGCTTCAACTTTTAAGTATCATGAAAACTGAGCTTAAGAGTTGGTTGGATTGTATGTATCGTCCATAATGGACATTTGCTAGTCATCAACGTCATCATTGAATTTGATTTGAATTTACCCACCTCCACAACTAAGATGATCTTGTGGGTTTGGTACAGGATTTTTATTTTTGCCCAGACTGTCATGTAAACGCCAAGGGATCTTTAACGTGCACAGAGTGTTGTGATATGCACACAGGACCTCCTTTTTATCGTTCGTCTTGGATGGGACAAGGTGTGATCCACCTCCTTGGACCAGGGGATACGTTTTACTAGAAAAGACTTTAAAAATTTTTCAAACGCCTGGGCTTAAACACATGACTTTTGAGTTTGTGAGGCCGATGCCTTGCCTCTCGACTACTGAGTCCCCGCATCATCATTGGAAGCATAGAGCTGTGAGCTCTAAAGAACCCTTGCAGTAAGGTACAAAATTACAAACCAAACTACCCTTTGCCCCTAGTGATGAAGTGGTACAAGGCTGTCGTCCTCTTCAGCTGTCCCTGTGCCTTGCCAAAATAATAATAATTATAATAATAATAATAATAATAATAATAATAATAATAATAATAATAATAATAATAATAATAATAATAATAATAATAATAATAATAATAATAATAATAATAATAATAATAATAATAAAACAATAATAATAGTTTTCCACAGTCACATCTCCATTCTACCTTCTGGTGTATAGATTTCCTGTCAATATCATTCTATCTATTTTTTAAAAACTCTCATCCCTCAGAACCATCCCACTAAATAGGGCTCAGTGTGAAAACTACTATTGCGACTCGGATCGGCTCTTCAGGATGCATGAGACGTACATAAGCACTATGTGACGTGTTCAGTGAGAGAAAGGAACAAAGGCTTATTCACTGCTGATCAGGTTGGCATTTGTTCTCATATTTCATGTCTCACCTTCACTTGACTACATCTTGTGATTTGACAAATTAAATGATATTTGTGAATCTATATGATATGAAGTAAATATATTATAATATGAAAATTTAAACTTGTAAGGGATATAGTAATGTTTAACAATATTAGATATCATTATACCTCATGCAATCTTAACATCTAATTAATTTTCTGAAAATTTTCGATAACCTTATTAAAATTTTGTCTTGAAAAATTCTTTGCTAAATGTTTGTATGTTTTAAGTTTGAAATGTAAAACTGTGATATTTAAAAATGACATCAGTCGTAAACATATTATAAGAAAGCTAGCTTTTTCACATGATTTTACTAGATTTCTTCTTCTTTTCCTTATTTTTCACTAGAACATGAACAAAAGAAACTTTGCCCGCCACCCGGCAGAACCCAGGGGGCACCGCAGAGGCTATGAGTGTCCTGAGGAACGGGATTACTATCCCTACTGGCATGGATCTCCATGGGTGGTGAGTTTGATTCCTCTTTTCACTTTATTTCCAAATTGTGTAGATACTAACGAACTCTGTTATGCTATTACAGCTAAGAAATTGTTAATCGATTGGTTTTTCCCCCCCATAAGATATAAACGATATATACATTTCCCCTCATTTTCTCATCTCAACCAAATAGATAAAATCTTTTATGTTAAATTATCCTTTTTGGACGTTCTTTCGATTCAATGATGCTAAAGTTATTATCTTTTTATAAAAATAATAATAATAAATCTTCATTGTCCATTCAAGGCAATTTTTTGTTTGACACAGTGCTTGGGAAATCAATAATATGGGACATACAAATTTTCATATTGAAAATTGGAAATAGAAATTGGATGTATTTCAAAAGATATATGAAGTCAAAATTACATATTATTGTTACATTTTGTACTATACTTTATCGTACATCCCAGGACATTGCTGTGCTGACCAATGATGTGTCTCGGTGTCATTACTACAAGCAGAGAAGTCATAACGTCAAAGACCGTTGGGAGTGCGTCTTACCGTTCCCCATGATGGAAAAGATCCAGAACAAAATCACGCTGCCCAATAACAAGAAAGCTTGTGAGGTGAGACTGAGGGTCGAAGATTGTAGATAAAACCTGATATATTCTTCCTCTCCTCTTATTGTCTATTATCATTCGGAATGTACGCTTTTAGCCAGGAACAAAAATGACCTTGAATTATGAACGCTTGACAGTAATGAAACAAGAATAACAGTGTACATGTAATTGAATTTTTCTATGTTTTGTGTGATCTTTATTGAAGTCAAGTTAAATGTAAGCACGTTTCTAAATAAGACTGGGAACACGAAGTCCAGAAAGCTGCAAAGGAAATATCAAACTTCCGTATTTATACAGTCCATTACCATTGCTAAAGTGTATCATAGTTTCTTACTCTAGTCTTTGTCAGTTTGTGTGTCTGCCTTTAATGTGAGCACTTTTTTTCTCATCTTTTCTAGGCGTTTGAGTTGCCGTCTCGGATCACTGGGAACCCTCGCAAACCCACGTGGGTGAAGGTTCCTGCGCACGGTGTGCCAGCCCCAGACTGCCGAGAAACAGAACACACCAGGGACAATCACTTAGGCAATACTATGGGAGGACATCCTGTCACCTACGATTGGACCATTCCAAAACACATAGAACATGAGAACTGTGTTATTAGAATAAGGTAGATACTTTTTAAGCTTTTTGTTTGGCCGATTCCAAACTGCATTGAGCATGAGAATTGCGTTTTTAGAATAAGATAAATACTTGGGATTTTTCATTGGCTTATTCCAAACCGCATTGAGCATGTGAATTGTGTTTTTTAAAATAAGGCAAGGGAGTCACAGTGGGGCAAAATCAAAAGTGATAAATGACAGTAAGAGACAACTCCGTCAAGAGAAACAGTTCTCTTTTTGTTCTGTTTCTCTTAATGCTCCATCATTCAAATCTTTGTCGCTTATTGTGGTTTATTTTAGATGTTTTGTTGTTTTTTTCTTTTTTGTTGTTTTTTTTTCTTTTGGGGGGGAGATGTTGTGCTTTGTTTGAATTTTGTCTTATTTTTTGTGTTCATGTTGGTTTTTTAAAAATTGTTTTATTTTATTCATCACTTTTGGTCAGTGATTGACTTGTTTTCTTTATTCTTGGTCTTTTTTTCTTCTTTTCTTAGATTGTTTTGATTGAGTTGAAAAGTCAAAGCATGAAAGAATTAAAGATTCTTGTTTGTGTTGAATTTCTGAATTTAGAAATCATCTTTTGTGCTGATGAAGTAATGTGATTTCATTCGTTTTTACTATTTCAGAGTTTTGTCTTTAACTTGTAACTTATCTTTTTAGGTACAACATTTCGACCACAGATTACGATTCGTGGAAACACAAATGCGTCACAGATGCCAACCCTAAAAAACTCAGAGACGGTTCTCTTGTTGACATGGCAGAAAAAGTAGATCTTTCAGACACAGGGGTTGCAAAGCAGCCGCGGATATGTGTTCAAGAACAACCCAGTTGTCAAACTTTTTGATGGCCTTGATCTGGATCTGAGGCTAGCCATCAACACGGCTCAGTTTGGACGTGTTTTCCAAGACAGGTGGGAGACAAAGTTTTCATCTTGGTGGCTTGATTGATGTTTTCCATGTTGGTTTTAGTTTTACCAACCATCCATATTATTATGTCTCTTCAATTTAAGACTTTTTAACGTACTTGAAATGTTACAATGTCACAATAATATAATTAGATTTCAGAGATACTTGAACAGTGGCAAAATACATAAAGTCCTGTTAAGCTCATTATGACCCATAGAGCCAGAGCTTATCCTGGTTTCTATGATGTGAAGCAGAACAGGTGATAATCACCTCGTGGACAGGCCACAAGTCTGATGCAGGTTTTTACTTCCAAGCTAGTGCTTGTACCCATTTACGCCTGGGTCGAGTAGGAAAATGCATGTTAAGTGTATTTCCCAAGGAACACAACGGGCGACCTAACTTTGCTAGGATTCGAATTTAGGACCTCCATGATCCCAAGTCCAGTAGCCTAGTCACTCTGCCAACGATGCCGCATAATGTATAAACCAATGGACTTTAATTCAATCATAGCCTTTGTAAAAGTAAAAGTTAAAAGAAAAGTCATTTCCATACTCAGTGTTGAACGTAGGAGTAGAGTTCAGTTCACACTCATCATTGCTGGTTGGGCGGTTGGCAGAAGTTGCTGGATGATCCTGCCTCTTTCATTTTTATGTTTCCTGTTAATTCACCCTGAGATCACTGTCTATGGTACACGGGGTAAATTTCAAACAAAAAAACAAACATCGATATCGCCTTAATCTTTTTGCTTGTGATGTTTTTCTTCTTCATAACTTTACGGTGCAAATGTGAATAATAATGATAATAATAAAAATAATAAACTATTCTGATCATCAAATTTCTTTTTCTTTCCTTTGTGTTTACAGAACTCATACCTTTGCTGTGAGAAAACGACCTGAGAATTTAGATGGCGTCACCATTCATAACTTGAACGTCCGTGGAAAACGGGAAATATCGTAAAAAAAAGTGTATCCAGCAGTAGAATATGACTTTGTTCCAAACGACCTTGAGATTGTGAAGGGCGACTATGTCCATGTCCAGTGAGTAGACTTTGCATTTGTTGCCACATAGATCAAATGCGGAAGTAAGATTTGGATTTAGATTTGGCAAGGTCTTGTTAAGGTGAAAAAAATGTATGCATTCATTGCCATGTAGATCAAACACCTAATCAACCCTTTCAACCTAAGGGCTACCTAAACATCGCGAGCCCCTTCGGTCATACATGTTGAGCGTACTGTGTAGGTCACTACTTCACTTACTTATTTTGGTTGTATTCTATTGCGTCCGGAGAGCGAACCTCAATGTCACGTGCGCCCCCTGTTCCTATATACCCGGGCGCACTATAAAGGTCGCAGTAAAGTTCTATGTCCCTTGTTTTGGTTGTATTCTCTATTTAAATTGACCAATCAGCACAAGATGGTGACATATGCCAAATAAACTCAAAGAGCTCAGGTAATGGGGCAAAGTAAGGCTGAGGGGGTCAGGGTTCAAAGGGTTAAGTTTTGAATTTGAATTAAGATGTGGCAAGGTCTTGTTAAGTATGCATTTGTTGCCAGGTAAATCAAACACCGAATTAAGATTTGGATTTAGATTTGGTAACGCTGCAGAAGGTAACTAAATCTATGCATGGAAACGATTTGAAGATGCAAAAATTCTCTTCAGAATTTTGTTGTATTTTTACATACAATACATTTGTTACGTTTTTTGAAGCAATTAGTTTAAATGTCAAGAAAACTTTGTTACATTATATATATATATTCAAGTTCTATGTCAATTTTTTTAATGAAGTTGAAATGAAGTTTCATTGAAGTCAAAAGCTAGAAATAGAAAAAAGATATATCCTCAGAATAAAAATACTGTTACTGCCACTAACCTGCCAGCATCGTCCCTGCTCATAGCTTGCCCTCCTCAAACATTGCTTTCCCTTTTTCATCATTCTGTGTGCAGATGGACTGGTTCCAATACCAACCTGGCAACAACGACGGCCAGGGACAAGCCGGCTCTGACCGCAACAACATTGTCCTTCTAGCAAGCCAATCATATGCAGAGGGGAAAGGTGTTTACTTATGTACCCAAACATGGGCATTATGGCCGTAACTATGTGATGGATGTAAACAACTCTACTTTTCTGGGCCTGTCTCAAGAGGATGCACTCACTCTTTGCCTTTCTTGATCCAGGTATTGGGCATTGGTTGGTTTGTGAATTTGATCTTGGTACACATGGTCCAGGTGACTCTAATCTATGTGTAATGATACAAGACTGCTGTATCATTACTGTGCGACTGAGGAAGGGTGGTCATGCCCGGAAAATTTTCTGTCTTTGTAATGTCTCTGTTGTACCTATTATAAGGCCTTCAAATTCGTATTCGTATTTCCTCTTTACTAGTTACCGACCTACTGCAGTATTAGTTCTTTTATCATCTAGTCTATGTGACACCCAGTTTATACGACACCTGATATGTGCAAAACATGGGGGGGGGGTAAGCATCTAGTTTGGGTCCATTTGGCTGTATCTAGCTTATTTGGTTAGATCTCGGCTTGGATGATTATTGATATCATTCTTTGTGACATGTGGTTATACCAATGCTACTCAATAGTATGGTGTGCATACCCCGATGAGCATACGCAAACCCTTGTCTGCCTGCAAGTGGAGATTATAAGACCTGGCAGATGTTTTACATTAAGAGTACTATAAATTATAATAATATAATAATGCTTGTTTTGCTCACTCGGCTTCTATTGAGGAATAAAAGTAACAACAACTGCCAGTCGGCCACATAGGTAGTTTGAGTTTGAGAAACACTGGTCTATGCTGTATGGTATGATTGACACCTTAGGTACATTCTGTGGCAAAATAACCTGTCCTTGCCTCTGGCCTTTTTCAGGCTAGTCAGCGATTATCAAAAGGGAAGGGAACTCTCTTATATCTAGAATCAGAATTGTAGGTGTGACAATATATCTGTCGGTTTAATCCCATTTCACTTAATCAGCTGAACATTGCTCACTCATTCTTTGAATATGCAGCGTTGTTATCTTGGTTTATCTTGGGTAGGCAAAAAGTTTAAAGCCTTGTACAATAATGGCCAATACACTATTCTGTAGTTTGAAAGTTTATCATAAAACAATTCAGTGTTACTTGAATATGTTTGAATCCCAATGGCTTGTTTGCTATCTTGGTTTATCTTGGGTAGGCAAGCTGTGACAATAACATGGTGTCAAAGACAGTTTGATTTTTTTGCTCCTATTGGCTGAATTGAGAATTAAATGCTTAAAATATTCGCCCTGAGACCTTAGAAATGCTAATAATGTATCATTTTCTTAAAAAATTGTTTAATTGTCTTGTTGTAAATTTTTGACTGTAAACTTTTTGCTTTGATTAGATTGTTCTTTACTGGCCTCTTTAGCTCTTCTTTGAAAAAAAACTTAACCTCAAAGAAGTTCTGGTTCCATCAACACTGAATGAGTATGTTGTTACTTTGCTTAATTTTCACAATATCATAAGGAATAAAACAAATTAAAAAATACATGTGCACTCAAGAATTGAGTTGGTCAGTTGTTATGAAGAAGAAGAAAAAAAAGCGAAGAGGAAGAGGAAGAGGAAAGGAAGAAGAAGAAGAAGAAGAAAAGAGGAGGGAGGAGGAGGAGGAGGGAGGAGGAGGAGGAGGAGGAGGAGGAGGAGGAGGAGAAGAGGAAGAAGAAGGAAGGAGGAGGAGGAGGAGGAGGAGGAGGAGGAGGAGGAGGAGGAGGAGGAGGGGAGGAGGAGGAGGGGAGGGAGCAGCAGCAGCAGCAGCAGCAGCAGCAGCAGCAGCAGCAGCAGCAGCAGCAGCAGGGAGAAGAGGAAAAGAAAAGAAAGAAAAGCCAGAGGCATTTTAACACTATATAAAAATTGTTCAGGCTTCACAAACTTCAATTAGGGAAAATTCTTCTCTCTTTTTGCTTTATCATCACCATGGTAATCTGCTTTGTGTCATATTTTATACCAACTGACGTCCAACGGATGAAAGTTGAGATTTTGATGAAGTGTTAGCCGTTTCAGGCCAGTTTCGTGGTGAAGTATCGGAACTGGATGATGCTGGGACATATTTCAACCTTCCACCAAGGAAAGTAACCCGCACGGGCATGAACCACTATATGAGTACGCGCAACAACAATTTCTCAAACAGGGATCAGAAAGGGAAAGTGACCGTTCTGTCAACGCCATTTGAAAAGATGGCCATTGGGAGTATGGGCGGACAGCTAGCCCCTCCCTGACGGGTAAGCAATGGCAAGGAAGATATGGATATATGTGATATATGCTCTTCTTTTTCTTTTTTTTGTCAATTGAATTCAACTCTCGGTGAGGCTAAAAATAGTTGCATCATTTTTACATTTCTTTAAATTATTTTAATTAGAAGATATCATGTAAAATTCCTAGCTATTTAAAAAAAAAGTATTTCCTCATTCATGCCAGTAAACAATTAGTAGGCCCTACTTACAGGTTACGGCAATCACTGCAACCGATGTTGTTATTACTTTGAAGATGTGTGAGGAAGTAAATTATTTCCTATACAAAATAGGTGTATCAAATACTCCCCAAGACCTGAATTCACAACAGAAATTTAAAAATAAATACATGGGTACTTTATGTAAAGTCTATCGAAGGAATGCATCGACTTTGCACCTATACATTTTCATATCAGTCTCTGGGTAAATCTTAAACCGACTAGAAAAAGTTAAATCCTTCTCATGGCGATGATACAGGTAGTAAATTTGAAAAATATCACGTGGAGTGAATGATACAGGTAGTAAATTTGAAAAACATCAGGTGGGTGAATCAGGTAGTAAATTTGAAAAACATCATGTGGTGAATGATACAGGTAGTAAATTTGTAAAAAAAATATCATGTTGGTGAATGATAAAGGTAATAAATTTAAAAATATCATGTTGGTGAATGATAAAGGTAATAAATTTGAAAAAATATCATGTTGGTGAATGATAAAGGTAATAAATTTGAAAAATATCATGTTGGTGAATGATAAAGGTAATAAATTTGAAAAATATCATGTTGGTGAATGATAAAGGTAATAAATTTGAAAAAATATCATGTTGGTGAATGACAAAGGTAGTAAATTTGAAAAATGTCATGTAGGTGAATGACAAAGGTAGTAAATTTGAAAATGTCATGTAGGTGAATGACAAAGGTAGTAAATTTGAAAAATATCATGTAGGTGAGTGATAAAGGTAGTAAATTTGAAAAAATGTCATGTAGGAAGGATATAGGTAGGTAGTAAATTGGGTTGATTCCAAGGGAACAAACTGTTTAAGGAAGTTTCAGTGAATTGTTAAAACCTGATCTAATGATGCATATTTGTTTTCCTTTTCTAGAGGTGCCAAGTTAATTGTGGATGAGGGTGTCTTTGATTCACTGAAAAAGTTCGATTGGAACACTGGAACACAGATGAAGGAGAAAAGGTTTTGCGAAAAGCAAACAAAGAATTATCGGTATGTGAAAAAACATTTGATATTATGATAATTGATATCATTCACTTTTAAAACGTTTGCCTATCCTGTCCCCTACTTTGCCCTTTAAAAATATACGCATTAAGGGAAAAGAAACTCATGGAAATCGTGAAATACTTTCTTTTTTTCAAGTTTTTGATTTTCAATTCTCAAGCACATCATTTGAATTGTCCCTATATTTTAAACATTATTATCCAATTGAAAGCCGTCTGTGAAATATGTGTGGAGAAGTAACATAGAAAAATGTGCTTTAAGTAAGTTGCTATGATGATTCATTTGAATTCAGTGTACCATCTGGTTGTACAATTGAATTGTTGTGATAAATTGAGGCTAGTAGAAGTAATTCTTTAACATTTGCTATCCTCAGGCAGGAGATTATTATGCCAGCAACTTCATCGTTGTGACACCTGATGAGTTGGTGAATGAAGGCAGCGACAGCCACTTTACTTTGGAAATGAAACTCAGTGACGATGACTCTGATGTACACATTTATCGAGCTTCTACAGACTTGTCCGTCTGGACTCGACGTGAGTGCCAATGTTGACGACGGTGTTGCCAGAGTGCAGGCTAAAAGAAGGTGGAATTTATGTGGCTCGGGGAGTGACAAACGTTGGCATGATAGTTGGTATAGTCGTGGCGTGTGTAGTGGTGGTCGTTATCATTGTAGGGGCTGTTATTTACTTTAGACGCAATCTAGCCAAATGGACGGCAGTGAGACTTCTTGCCGTACAGCTGAAAGATCGCTGAAGAGTAAAGTATAAGCTATCAGAATGTTAACTATGTCTTTTAAAATTTATTTTTTAATATGACAAATCATGCAATTTGTTTTTGATGTCACATTATGTTTTCAAATCAAATCCTTATGGATAAGCTATCCGTCATTATATAGATGTTTACATGATAAAAATATTTATTTTGAGTTGTTCGATTTTTAACTGTCACTTTTATGAAAAGTTGAGCCTATCCTATAGAAGAAAAATGTAAAAAAAGTTGGAAATTTCCTGTTCAAAGCAGTCCTGTTATATAGGGTCCTGATTATGATGCTGATAAAAGTGAGCGTTTAAAGTCAGCTACAGTTTGCATAAGAATAAGATGAGTGCCATTGATCTGAAGAAAACGATATGACATCATTGAGCGTAAATTAGATCTCCTTTCATTGGTGAATCAAATGGCTATTCTTAATGCTGGCAGTTCATTGGTCATGTGACCAAACACCTTTTCATGGCATCAGTAAAATGGGACTCCACATAGGAACAATTCATAAACTTGGTGCTGTATAATCTGTAAATGTAAACATTGTCAACAAGTAAAGTGGAACAAATTTCAACGTTTATGTGAGCTTCACTAAGTTAACGAGAATATGATTCAACGAAATCAGCTATAACGGTAACCCATACAGATACATTTTATTTCTATGGGTTACAGGTATGTTATATTTTGTTTTGATTGTTATCTGTTTGAAGTGTTCAGATTTCTTTTTCTTTCAGTGAAGTTCACTGATGAGTGAGTGGATTGAGAATTTGTTTTTTAAAATTGAAACTGGTGTATGATAATCTGACCATAAGGTTGGTGAGAGGAGAAGGGGTTGTTTTCATGAGACCCTTTTGATCAGAAGATTAAGGATAATGAAATGTTTCAATGAGTTTCTCTAATGTAAACATTGCTTTTACTTCAGCGTCTGCTGAATTCCTTGTCTTCCGCTAAGCAAGTGACTACATTTCATCTGTGATAAATTCAAGGAATTATATAGCTGATGAAAAACTGTAAAGAGAAACTTGTTTATTTTTGTACAAGCCTTAAAATATGCAAGCTGATCAACAGACAGTTGACGTTGACTCTATAATACTATAAATAAATGAATTTATGAACATCTTTTTTACTCAGATTTTAAAATTGTTATTATGTATTAAAATTAAAATGCTCAATGACAATTGTATTCCGGATATTTCACAAAATATCAAAGTAGCAAATGCTGATCTTTTTTACTCCTATTTTAAAAATTAATATTATGTCATTTCAAATGCTCAATGACAATTGTATTCTATGGATAGCTATTGCAACAATCTGTATAAGTAATACACAGTAATGTCTCACTAAAGATGCAAATGCTTATGAACTGTATTATTATGTTTATTTCCAGTAAATTATGCACTTTCTATCTCTTTTTCTCTTCTGTCAGCCTGTCTCTTATGGGGTCTTTTCTGTATAAGTAGTACGTGTTGGCAGTATTATGTCAGTCTATATCCCCCCCCCCCACCCATGTCCTCTTTCTCTCTCCAGCTAAGATACTAAAGATGTCATGATATTAATGTAATTAGTTGAAATGACATATCTTTAAGAGTCCAGTAATTAGTAAGACATAAGTAGTTGCTAATGCTATTGTCCAGATTGTTGTGTAGTGTGTCGACCAACACCACTTCAGGTCTGACGAGTCCGGGTAGTATTACTAGTACTAGTACTATAAGTTTTAATTATTTTAGATAGATTCATGGCGACACATTGTTATGGGCGCATGTTGACGTTCGCTTCATGGAGGGACGAAAAGAAGGCATGATGTCATATAATAATAATATATGTAGAAAGTAATAAAAACAGACCAGAAATTACACTGAAGATGCCAGAGACACATGCACAAGGCCACTCCTGTGGTTGCCATTGCCAGTCATTTAGTGGTGATAACGGCAGGGTCTTTTGTGGGTTTCCCTTCTCTTGCAATATTTTGGGACGCGGTAGTCCAGAGGCAAGCCCTGTCGATATTTACTCCCAAGCTAGTGCTTGTGCATCCATTTTGCACCTGGGTTGAGTGGGGAAAATGCATGTTAATGTTAAGTGTCTTTTCCAAGGATCACAAAACTGGGCCTGACTTTGCCAGGATTCAAACCCGGGACCTCAGGATCCCCACTCTGGCAGTATAACCACTTGGCCACCTACGCCACTAATAAGTAATTAAGGTACCTCATTAGTACTTAGGGTAACTTCAGTGCTGAAATGTGGACTTTCAACCAGGATGTTATGTTAAAAATTAACAAAGGGAAAATTAAACTGATTTGAGATTTTTTTACTAAACATTAGTACAGCATATCATGATTGAATTGCATGATTGAGATTGCTTATGATTTATTGTAAAAATTAAATTGAGACAGTTTATAATGTGTATGTAACTATATTACTATATATATATATATATATATATATATATATATATATATATATATATATATATATATATATATATATATATATATATATATATATATATATATATATATATATATATATATATATATCGCATCACTCATGTATATTACTGAGGGTGATTTTGTTTTCGGTTATATTATTATAATACTTGTTCTACATTCCATATTTTTTATCCTACGCACCACAAGTGCTATTGAAATAAATTGCTGCTGGTCAGTTCTCATTCATTGGCGTCTTTTCTGTCATGATTGTTACCTAGATTCACCTCTCGTGATTGTTACCTGTACTCTTCTTTCATGACCGATGACTGTTACCTGTATTCTTCTTTCATGATTGTTACCTGTACTCTTCTTTTATGATTGTTACCTGTACTCTTCTTTCATGATTGTTACCTGCACACTTCTTTCATGATTATTACCTGTACTCTTCTTTCATGATTGTTACCTGTACACTTCTTTCATGATTGTTACCTGTACACTTCTTTCATGATTGTTACCTGTACTTTTCCTTCATAATTGTTGCCTGCATTCTTCTTTTATGATTGTTACCAACAGTACGCTTCTTTCATGATTTCAAAACATTTCAAAAACTAAAACAAACACAAAGATAAAAATGAACCATTGAAAACAGACATTGCAATTTGAACAAGTTCATTTTCCTTTTATGTTTATAGTCATTTGACATCACAGAAAACTTGCTAATCAATGCAGTATACAAAATAATTCACATATATCATTTATGGCTTTTTTTTCCACTTCAATTATTAGCAGTTAATGAAACAGTATTTTTACATTCAGATCCCCCGGTACTAGGTGGTTGCCAGTGGAATTATAATCTGTATCCCAGCACAAGTGCAGGCTCACTGACTGTACACCGTTTATCCCCCAGCAGGCCATTTTCATTCAGTCCTTCTCAACTCCCAGGGGAACATACAGTACGCAAGCCTGTTAGGCTTTTCATACTAACACTCTGACAAGATCTTTCTCTACATATAGCTGGGTAGGGCTACTCATTCACTCCTGAGTCAAGTGAGGAAAGCGGAGTAAAGTACCTTTCCTAAAAGTGCAATGTTGTGAAAAAAACCCACCTGTGCCAGCCATGGGGCCTGAACCAATGTCGTCATGATTACAAGCTCACAACACTACGGTTCAGATACAACGTCTCGTAATATTCCCCCTCCAACAACCACCTCTTGTCCATGAATGAACGAATAAAAAAGAAGAAAAAAAGTTGATACTATCTTCCTATAAAAAAACCCCAAAAAACAAACATCAATCGTCATAGTCGTAATAATTTCTAGATTCATCAAACGCCCTCTTGGCTCTCCACACATCTTTGAAACATCGACGGCCAAAAGGCTCTGTATCGTTGTAGCATCTCTCAAAGACGTCATCGATGATCGCCATGGCCTCTTCTTCCGGAACATTCCTGACCAGCATCATGGACTGCAAGGCCTTGTTCTTCACACAGTACTGTCAATGTCAAGAAGAAAAAGAAGAAAAAGTGAAAGCATCTCTGGCACATTTAGTAGCTTTTTGCGTCTGCTTCTAGTTCTACCACTACCACCTTTCAAATCCTCCCCACAAAGGAATATACTATACCTCTCTCTCTCTCTCTCTCTCTCTCTCTCTCTCTCTCTCTCTCTCTCTCTCTCTCTCTCTCTCTCTCTCTCTCTCTCTCTCTCTCTCTCTCTCTCTCTCTCTCTCTCTCTCTCTCTCTCTCTCTCTCTCTCTCTCTCTCTCGTCTTCTCTCTCTCTCTCTCTCTCTTTCGTTTAAGCTTACATTATTGCATCATTAGTTATTAGCATAATTATAAAAATTACACGACTTTGCCTAAACCACGTATGGATTCTTTTTTAAAAGTGCAAAAGGTGAAAGATTGTTGTATGGTTTACTGTAGTGTATGTGTGACATACAAAAAATACATTATGCAATTGTCTCTATAGCTATAAGGATTAAAGAATAAGAAAACTAAACAATTGAAAGTCCATGACATCAGACAAGGGAGATTATCATGTTTGATAAAAGTGGACACAGTTATCTTACAGCCCTTTAATTTTTCAAACAAAGCTTTGCCAGTCCTCCTGTCAATCATGCAGCGAAATGGGTAGCTGGGTGTATTCAGATATGGCAAAAAGCAAAGACGGCGAGGAAAGCACTGACAAACTGCCACCACATATTATGCCGCCTGCCTAGAAAAACAAAGAACCTTCTCCAGATAACCCTACGGTCAACTCTTGAGCATGGAACTTATTTTACTTTACACATATATAATAATCAGATAATAACAAAAAATAAACTGATGTGACAACGCAGAATCAAAATTTCACCCACCTCGTGTTTTCTTTTCATGTTGAAGGGCGTCACTTCTCCCGAGGAAAATGTTGCTGCCAGTGAGCAATGATTCATATTTGCCGCACGGATCTGACACACAGACAGAAAAAGACCGTTGGAAATTACGTTTACAAATCCATTTCAATTTTGGCAATATTTAACATGAAATTGAACCATTTTTTTATATATCAAAACCGTTTCTTTAATAAAAAAAAAAAAAAAGATGTTAAAAATATTATAAAGAACCACCCCTCTGAGAGAAAAAGTAATTATTTTCTTGTTTTCATCGCTGAAAGATGATATTCTTAAGCTTTCAACATAGATATCAAAATGCTATAACAATCTAATAATGTCTAATAATAAACCAAAATGCATAAAAAAAAGATAAAGTAGTCACTGGATCATTACACACTGCATAACTGCACGGTTTGCACAAATGCAGACTGACATCGATGACCGAATGTACAGGACAGGGCTGATGCACTCAGTGTCCAATGTTCATGTTGGTGGACTGTATGTGGACTGTATTCGGTGTTTATGTTGGACTGTGTTCAATGTTTATGTTAGTGGACTGTGTTCAATGTTTATGTTAGTGGACTGTGTTCAATGTTTATGTTGGTGGACTGTGTTCAATGTTTACTCTGTTCAAAGTTTTTTGGTGGACTGTGTTCAATAGTTTATGTTAGTGGACTGTGTTCAATAATTATGTTAGTGGACTGTGTTCAATGTTTATGTTAGTGGACTGTGTTCAATGTTTATGTTAGTGGACTGTGTTCAATGTTTATGTTGGTGGACTGTGTTCAATGTTTATGTTGGTGGACTGTGTTCAATGTTTATGTTGGTGGACTGTGTTCAATGTTTATGTTAGTGGACTGTGTTCAATGTTTATGTTAGTGGTGTTCAATGTTTATGTTGGTGGACTGTGTTCAATGTTTATGTTGGTGGACTGTGTTCAATGTCTATGTTGGTGGACTGTGTTCAATGTTTATGTTGGTGGACTGTGTTCAATGCTTATGTTAGTGGACTGTGTGTGGACTGTGTTCAATGTTTATGTTAGTGGACTGTGTGTGGACTGTGTTCAATGTTTATGTTAGTGGTGTGTGGACTGTGTTCAATGTTTATTTTGGTGGACTGTGTGTGGACTGTGTTCAATGTTTATGTTGGTGACTGTGTTCAATGTTTATGGTGGACTGTGTGTGGACTGTGTTCAATGTTTATGTTGGTGGACTGTTTATGTGGTGGACTGTGTTTATGTTGGTGGATGTTTATGTTAGTGGACTGTATGTGGACTGTGTTCCATGTTGGTGGACTGTGTTCAATGTCTATGTTGGTGGACTGTGTGTGGACTGTGTTCAATGTTTATGTTAGTGGACTGTGTGTGGACTGTGTTCAATGTTCATGTTGGTGGACTGTGTGTGGACTGTGTCATGTTGGTGGACTGTGTTCAATGTTCGATGTTTATGTTGGTGGACTGTGTGTGGACTGTGTGGACTGTGTTCAATGTTCATGTTGGTGGACTGTGTTCAATGTTTATTTTAGTGGTGTTCAATGTGTGGACTGTGTTCGATGTTTATGTTAGTGGACTGTGTGTGGACTGTATTCAATGTTCATGTTGGTGGACTGTGTGTGGACTGTGTTCAATGTTTATTTTGGTGGACTGTGTGGACTGTGTTCGATGTTCATGTTGGTGGACTGTGTGTGGACTGTATTCAATGTTCATGTTGGTGGACTGTGTTCAATGTTTATTTTAGTGGACTGTGTGGGCTGTGTTCGATGTTTATGTTAGTGGGCTGTGTGTGCACTGTAGTCAATGTTCATGTTGGTGGACTGTGTGGACTGTGTTCAATGTTTATTTTAGTGGACTATGTGTGGACTGTGTCCAATGTTCATGTTAGCGGGCTGTGTGTGGACAATGTTCATGTGGTGGACTGTGTTCAATGTTTATTTTAGTGGATTGTGTTGTTCATGTTGGTGGACTGTGTCCAATGTTCATGTTGGTGGACTGTTCATGTTACAGACTATGTCCAATGCTCATGTTAGTGGTCTGTGTGTGGATTGTTCATGTTGGTGGACTGTGTTCAATGTTTATGTTGGTGTGGACTGTCCATTGTTCATGTTGGTGGACTGTGTCCATTGTTCATGTTGGTGGACTGTGTTCAATGTTTATGTTATTGGTGGACTGTGTCCAATGTTCATAATGTTCAATGTTTATGTTAGTGGACTGTGTGTGGACTGTGTCCAATGTTCATATTGGTGGACTGTGTTCGATGCTCATGTTGGTGGACTGTGTGTGGACAATGTTCATATTGGTGGACTGTGTTCAATGTTCATATTGGTGGACTGTGTTCAATGTTCATATTGGTGGACTGTGTTCAATGTTCATATTGGTGGACTGTGTTCAATGTTCATGTTGGTGGACTGTGTTCAATGTTCATATTGGTGGACTATGTCCAATGTTCATATTGGGACTGTGTGTGGACTGTGTCCAATGTTCATATTGGTGGACTGTGTTCGATGTTCATGTTGGTGGACTGTGTGTGTTCAATGTTCATATTGGTGGACTGTATTCGATGTTCATATTGGTGGACTGTGTCCAATGTTCATGTTGGTGGACTGTGTTCGATGTTGATGTTGCTGGACTGTGTTCAATGTTCATATTGGTGGACTGTGTTTAATGAACACAAACATTGAAATCCAGAGAGGACAGAAGATTTGTAAGTTGAGATTTTCATGCTGACCATTGATGATGCTAATTTCTTCAGTTTCAACAAGGTAAACAGTAATTGAAAATCACGTCAAGGTGACTTGTCAACCCTATGATTTTCTTTTTTCTTGAGAGATAACAGTCAGACATGAAGAAGCACCAATAAGGGGGAAACAATGCATGGCATTTCAGATAGGGAACTGAGAGAGAGAAGAGAAGAGAGAGAGAGAGAGAGAGAGAGAGAGAGAGAGAGAGAGAGAGAGAGAGAGAGAGAGAGGAGAGGGAGAGAGAGAGAGAGAGAGAGAGAGAGAGAGAGAGAGAGAGAGAGAGAGAGAGAGAGAGAGAGAGAGAGAGAGAGAGAGAGAGAGAGAGAGAGAGAGAGAGAGAGAGAGAGAGAGAGAGAGAGAGAGAGAGAGAGACTTTGTATTTGAAGTTCCTCATAACCTACGGAAATTGGGATGTATCATGTGCTCTGGTGATTCCATGGGCCTATGAGCCTGAAAAGTAACTTTAATCTTTCCACAGAATCAATCAATCCCCCCTCCCCCACACCCTCTATGTTTCTGACATACCTCTGCACATGCTAAATGGCGTAGATCCTGAAAGTCCACCTTGGCACGGCAGTAATCAAACGCATGCAAAAGTTCATGGGCCATGACATTGCAACAAACTTCTTTCCGTCTCACGTTATTTTCACACACAACAACCTGTGGAGAAAAATCTACAAATTCATCTTTCTTTTTACAACTGTCTGGAAAAATCTACAATTCATTCTATTTTTGTCTTACGACTGTCTGAAAAAATCTACAATTCATCCTATGTTTTGCAAATCTCTGGGAGAAAAAACCCAGCAAAATTTAACATAAAAAATGTTTCACAAATATTGAAAATTGGTTGCCAAAGTGTATGCATTTACCAACAAAGATGTATGCATTTGTTTGTCCGTTTCATTGAGAAACATTCCATGTCCATCATCGTGTGATGATGTCAAGGTAAACCAAGAGGAAAAGCAAGATGAAAGAGCGAAAGTGCATGTACCGTAACCAAAGTAAAAAAAAAAAGTAGTATCTAACAGACCCTCCTGTCAACCCACACACGCATTTGCTATGAGTGAAAAAGGAAACAGTCGCAAGGTATACTGGCGTACTGCCATGAGTGTCATTTTGTTTCATTGAAATGTCCCCCATCCACCGTAAACGGTGGTCTCAGGGTGAATTAAGAGAAGACAGCAAGATGAAACATCAATGGAAAAGTGAAAGGCCATGAGTGTCAAGAGGTTGAATTTAAAAATTTTTTTTACGTCAGGTCAGTTTTGTCAGTGTAACTTGTAATGCATTATAACAATAAATAAAAAAACCACACACACACACACAAACCAAACAACCCACAACAATCACAATTATTAGTATTCTTATTCTCAAACTATGTTGACAGACATTGAAGGTTGTCCAGCTAACCACATGAGTTGACTTGACGTGATATTGTTTGTTTTATTGAAATTTACCCACTCTACTAGACCCATATGCGGTGATCTCAGGTGAATTGACAGGAAACAGCAAGATGGAAGGTAAGCGAAAGAAGGAAAGGGAAAGGAAAGGAGAAGGACCAAACCAGCAGCATCTGCCAACCACCCACCTAGATGTGAGAAGATGGTCCATAGCAAACAGCACTCCAAGATAGAAGGACAATGAGAATAAAAAAAAAAAAAATTCACTGTGTCTTTCTCCCTTTACAATAAAGCTGCTGACACACAAAGTAAAAAGTTTTGCAAGGTGCATGGCATATACAGTAGAGATTGATCATATATATATATATATATAGAATGCATAAAAATTGATAGATGCATAAAGGACTTTATTAGAGACGATGTAGCAAAATCGCAGTGTTGTGAGTCTGTAATGACGACGTCTCTGGGTCAGGTGGGGGTTTTTTTTTTCACACTGTTGTAGTACTTTCTAAAGGAAAGCTACTTCACTCTTATTTCTTGACTTTGTCTCAGATGTAAATGAGTATCCTGCTATAGGTAGGGAAATATCTTGTCAGATTGTTAGTGCGAAGCGCTTAACAGACTGTTGTATTATATCAATGCTCTCCAGAAAGTTGCGGACTTGGAATGAAATGGCCTGTTTGGGGATAAATGATGTAGTCCGTGGGAGCCTGCACTTGTGCGGGGATACGGACTATAACCAGGTTTGCCAAGCGTCCCCGTATAATGCGGGCAGTCCTGCATTATCGTCGTCCGTCCTGCATTATGCGGGGCAGTCCTGTATTATCGTCGTCCGTCCTGCATTATGCGGGGCAGTCCTGTATTATCACGTCCGTCCCGCATTATGGGGCAGTCCTGTATTATCGTCGTCCGTCCCGCATTATGCGGGGCAGTCCTGTATTATCCGCATTATGCGGGGCAGTCCTGTATCATCGTCGTCCGTCCCACATTATGCGGGCAGTCCTGCATCATCGTCACCTGTCCCGCAAATCTGATTTTCTGTACTGTGAAAATTTCAGCGAAAACCCACACAGCACAACCCACGGTGCCATAATAATAATAGTATTGTAACAATGCATCGTACACTGTGCAACACTAGACTCATAATGTATACCCTCTGTACTGTTATTAATAATTAGAAAGTAACCATTATTATAGAAGCATTGCCTTCTTACTTTTGTAAAAACCCCGGCATAATCATTCACTTGTATGTCCTAGTGTGAGAATGACAGACTCTCTCTCTCTCTCTCCACAACCCCCCTCTCTTCTCTCTCTCTCTGTCAAAACACACAAGTCTTAGTGTGAGAATGACAATAGTCATGTAACGTAGTGGTAGTAGAAGGCCCACATGGAATATTACTATCGTATTAATTCAGTCTCAGAAAATATTATTAACACTATTGAGGGCCGCACATCCCAAATACAATGCTTCACACGTCTGCACTGATCGCGATGTGGTGTATATAATATTAGTTCTTGTGTTTTGAGAGAGAGAGAGAGAGGGGGGGGGAGAGTCTGTCATTCTCACGCTAAGACTTGTGTGTTTATCCCAACTTCTCATGGACAGGCTGCTACTGCTAGTCTGACGCATATCTTAACTCCCAAGCTAGTGTAGTGATTGTACCTATTTGCACATGTGTCGAGTGGAGAAAGTGTGTTTTGTACCTTCCCAACTCAACGTTGGAATTAGCTTTGCTAGGATTCGAGCCTCGGACCTCGTGATCCTAAGTTTAACAGCCTAACCACTCGGCCACCTACCCTCACTTCGAAGATTTGTGCTTATCTTATATATAACTGATATTGACCCCTCAAACCAATCATGGACATAAAGGGAGATTACCACATAAATCACATACACCGATTTTTTATGCAAGTCGATCGTTTAGTCAATATCCCTTGAACATCGACTTACCAGCATTCCCTGTATTGAAGCAATTAATCGCTATTGCTTTTCAATGGAAACCATCACCAGCCCTTCTGAAGGCTTACAGATCAGCTACAACTGTCGCTCTGGCCAACTGCAAAGCACAGATTGTAGACCCAAAGTATTTATTTGATTTAAAAAGTATGAGAGGACACTTCAGTAAAGACTGACAGAATTATAGTGAAGACTCCTACTGCTCGTCATATAACTTTCTCCTTCAGTTTATACTGTTATTAATCTTTGAAGATTGAGATGTGGCTGAATCAAGAATCATGGATTATAGAAGTATATATGTTTTATTACATATTGGTGCTTTTGAATCTATTCTAAATTAGACTCTATATTGTTTGTCATTCATATTGATTTTGTGTACTTGGTATGTCCTAGTTACTTCTAAAACTGAAATCCAGAGAAAATCTAGAAATTTATATTTAAAGCAATACAAAGGTTATGATACTACTGATGATAGCTAGGCGTGGGAACGAGAGAATAGCCTATTCTGTGCACTTGTCTAGAATTTATGAAATACATCGGTCAGTCTCACTGTTCCTCATTTCATCCCCTAGTGTCCCTCATTTTGAATTTTCAAACTTGGCAACCCTGTAAATCCATCTTTGTCTTTATATTATCCTCACAGAGAAATTCCATTGTGGGGAATACACAACAAGAACACACACACACACACACAGACATATATATATCCAAACACATATAAACGTTATGCTATGTCACATGCATTAATCCATCACATTAAACCTTCATCTTACATACAAAGAATACACTAGACCAAGAGGAAAATAAATTCAAATGTGATTTTTTTCCATATATAAAAGTAAATGGGAGCATCACAAATGTTGAACAATGAGAATTGCTTCAGTAGCCTTCTTCAGCTACCAGAGGACAATTGTTGTCTTGGTGCTGAAGAAGGATGCCCAGCCCAAAAAATTGCTCTGTCCCGTCATGTGTTGTGCTCACCTTAGCCCTTCGTTTCCTTTTTCACGTTTTGTTATTTTGATACTCAAGTGCTATCCATTTGTTGAATTTTGTTTCATTGAAATGTCCACCATCCACCATAAACGGTGGTCTCAGGGTGAATTAAGAGGAAACAGCAAGATGAAACATCAATGTAAAAATGAAAGGGAAGAAGTAGGACGACCAACCAGCAGCACCCACAAAACGCCCACATCGAGTTGAATCTCTCATCCGGACATATCTCAGGAAAGGAATAGCTTTAAGTCAAGACTGCACAGACCCTGTTTTAATTGTATATGTGTAAAGATAAAGATGGATTTCTGGTCCGTATTCCCGCTCAAGGGCAGGCTCACCAACTGTACATCATTTATACCCCAGCAGGCCATTTTCATTCAAAGTCCTTCTCAACTCCAGGGGAGAATACAGTACACAAGCCTGTTAGGCTTTTCGTACTAACACTCTGACAAAATCTTTCTCTGCCTATAGTTGGGTACTCATTTATACCTGAGTCACGTAAGTAAAGTAAAGTACCTTTCCTAAGAGTACAACGTTGTGAAAAAACCAACCTGTGACAGCCTGGGGCTTGGACCAGAGGCATCGTCATTACAAGCTCACAACAATACGATTCAGCTACAGCGCCGTATATATAATATATATGACGCCATCTTTTGTTATTTGTAATTGTGTCACTTTTGTCAGTGCACTAAACTGGAACAATGGTTCTCATTGATTTTAAAATAACTTTTGTATATCACTGATACAATTGTGTTTTGAAATTTGCTCCTTGTGATATATATGATGAAACCTCTGCTTAGCGACCTACCTGCATGCTTTTTGGATCAAATCCACCACTGACACTTTGAAGACAAGGTTCGCATGATACATGTCGATCTATGTCGACAGGACTGGGCACATGAAAAATAGGGATGTTGCATACATGAAACCATAAACCACAGAAGATACAAGCAATGACTATAATTGGTTCAAGTATTTAGAAATTCGGGAAAACAAAAGTTTCTTTTACAACCCCCACCCATAAAAAGAAGATCCCACAACAATAAACCAACAAACATTACATAGTCAACACAAATTAAAATCTCTTGACTTGAGTATCGACACCTAGTCCCATCAGAGACAGACAATAAAAAGGAGGTGCAGGATTTAGATCACAACACTCTGTGTACGTTAAAGATCCATTGGCTGATTTACAGGGCAGTACGGGCAAAATTAAAAAAAAACCCTACCAAAAACCCAAATTAGATCACCATAGTTGTGGATGTGGGTCAATCAAATCAAATTTAAAAAAGCCTTTAGTCTCTATTGCACACCAATGTGAAAAAGTTTGAATGAATACAATATTTTAAAGAAAATGATGTTTTGAATTTAAAACAGTAATTTATGAGTATGGCAGACACAACACAGATCATGTCATAACTATGAAGGTAGGGTACAACCCCCCCCAAATAAAATAAAATAAAAGTAGTTACCAGCCATAACTCTTGAGAGCTCCCATTAACAGCTTCACCATTGGATCTGCAAATAACATGATAGAACAAAAATATAATTTTACATTTGATTTGTTTACTTCCGGCTCATTACTTTTCTGACCTAAAAAACTAAAATTGTTAAAGTTGCTTGGTGGGGCAAAAGAGATGCAGTGATACCATTGAAAAACACCTGAAAATGGACATTCTGTGACGACAGAGATTTTCTATAAACCAAGGAGGTTACATTCTTGAAGGAAATTGCCACAGACCTACAGCCTACAGAGACAAACATTTCTTTGAATGTTCTGAGCATTCACATTCGAAGAATGTCATATAAATGTAAGAAATAGAATGGGAATGATGCTATCATTGGATCACCTGCAATTAGGTTTTTATGTCGTAGATAGCTTGACCTGATCAGAGGCAACAAGCTGGAGATTCTACTTTTTAACGCTTGCAATTTTCGAGATAATTCCAGTGTTACTGATTGTCACCAACAGAATAGTTAGAAGAGCCTTGATACAAAATATGTTCAATCAACAGTAACCACTTTTTCTGAATTTTTAGCCACTAGATCTAGATGGATTATTGTACCTAAAACAGGCTTGATTTCTATGCAATGTGATTTTATGAATATATCAAAAGATTGCCGTGTTGTGATTCATTTAATTAGCAAATTTGTTCATGCGCAAGATGGTCCCCCCCCCCCCCGATTAAAAGTCATAAGATAGAAGAGATGCACAAGTAAGGATACTAATAAATTTGTATTTGAAAGCTAACACTAATTAAACATCTATAAGCTACTTTTTAAGTTACATTCACTTCTGGGTCAAACGAGACATCAATTCTCAAGGAGAGCCACCTACATTAAGTATATAGTCATAGACCTATAGAGGTTAGCATTCCTGACTGTCCCGGGCGCTTTCCTAGAACGAAAGGTGGGAAAGCATCACATTGAGGTGAGTTTACAGGATTGCTGCATGTTGCATTTATTGCCGATGGTCAATTCAAATTCAAAATTTCACACCCGGGACTATTTATGGTCATGATAGTATTGACACATATATATATCCAAAACCAATCAGCACGAATTTTAATTATTGGACATGTCATTACAGTTTGCTAACGTTCCCAATTGCTCTGAAATCTCTTGGGCATGGTATGTTCGATTAACGAACGATGGGATCATAACTACTAGATCTAGTTCTCTACTCTAAGTACTAAATTGTTGCCGCAAGGCAAATGAATTTGGAATCGGAATCGAATTGTCAGATATCATTGACAACAATGAGATTTATTTGTTCCTAACTTACTGTGTCAAAGTAGACAGTATATATACAATTAACGATGATATACTGTAGATATATATATATATATATATATATATATATATATATATATATATATTATATATATATATTGTAGGTCTAGATCTAGATCTAGATATATAATAATCTCTAGTGTAGTTTTAGTACTTACTGCTTTGAGCACAGGATTTAACGTTGACAGTACACTTGAAGTGGTTTCTATCGCCTTGAAATATGAATCTGTGAAAGAATCCTCTGTCTTTCTTTCCCTCTCTATCTGGGAAAAAGTAATAACCATAATCCTCTTCATCTGTGATAGTTCCTTTTGAAGAAGAGGACTGATGTGAGTTCTGACTTTGAGTTGAACTTTCGTTTTCATTAGAATGCTGTGACTTTGAGGAGGCTGCCATGTTTGTAAGAAAGGTAACTCTCAAATTCTCAAAAGTTTGACTTTTGGTTTAAGGTAGTTTCGGTGCAAAACCGAAAGGTCAAGCGAGTGCAATCGTCAATCAAAGCAACTTCTCATCTTTGCACAATTTCTGAGGTTTAGGTCTGAGCGCCGGCATCGAGTAAGCAGGAGACATGGATACCGCTTTTTCTGAGGGAATGTTGAAACTGCTCCAGAGGTTGAACTGCGTTAGCGTGAACAGTATTGAAAGTTTCATTTTAAATGAGAACATTTGAGTCGTTTGTTTCGTTTTCATTCATTTTCATCTTAGACACTAGGCCTAAATCTAGATCTAAATTTCTAGTCTAGATCTAAAATCTTCTAGAATCTAAACCGAATCTAGAGTAGAGTTATCTAGTTCCAGACAGTAGTCTATAAGTCTAAACATCCATTCTTTCTCAGTTCTATCCGTCGGCTAGCTAGATCTAGATTTTAGGTCTAGATCTAGACTTTAAATCTAGGCTGTCCTTATTCGGACCCGGGTCCCAATAGCGTGGGTTTTATTCGGACCCGTGTCCCAATAGTGTGGGTTTTATTCGGACCGGGTTTTTATTGGGACACAGATCTAGATCTAGAATCTATGTCTAAAAATATATGTTTAGAGAATTGAAGTTGAAGACACGTAATTTTAGTTTCAATCGTAGCGAGCAAGGCCATCTTGACGGCCTTGAGCAAAGTCGACTTCTACTTCTAGCGGTCATATTTCGTTCCGGAAAAAAAGGAAACGGAAGTAGACCTTTCATACCTTCCGGTGAACTCATTTTCGGGAGCATGGGTCGCGATTTTGTTACCCATTTTATGTATTTTTTAACAGGTAAATATCCTAGTAGGTGCTACACTACGTTATTATGGAGTAGGCTACCGGGAAAGTTATTTTAAAAAAAGGTTCTGGGCATGTGTGGTTTAGTTTAGGTTATGACGTCATTTTACATAATAGTCTGTGCCCAATAGGCTCAAGCGTGTCCGAATATGTTATTGGGACCCGGGTCCGAATAACCACTTTGTTAAATCTAATCAATCAGTGTCGAGTTGAGATAACTATGAAGATGAAGTAGATCTAGTCTGGTCTGTCTAGATCTAGGTAGGAGGACTCCCAAGTTCTGTAGACACTAGTGACATAATCGGGAAGACCACTTTTGAATTTTGCTGGTGACACTGTGAGCAAAATTCATTAATAAAAAGATGAAGTGAACATATTTATAACTCATAAAAGTCAAACCATCTTACGTCTTAAATTAAATCTATTATAATTTAGACTTAGATTCATGAAATTCAATTAATTTCCATCGAAATAGAACCTGTTTTATTAGACACAATCATTCTTAGTCTCTGTCATTTCTGTCTATCTGACACAGCAGTTTATTTGAACACACAAGTAGTTCAAACATCAATGAAAACGGACCAGTAACATGGATGGGACCTAACATTGAATCAGAAGCGACTGACTTACAATCATTTTTTAAATGTATTGACTGTATTTCCATCACGTTACACACAGTAGGGTATCTGAATTGCAATACAGTAGCCTCTGCCAAAATGCATGATTCGTCATAATGCACGGTTGTTCCATGTAGCGCTAATTATCCCCTCAAAATGCAACAACTGCTGGCTTGACTTCGCTAAAATAAAACAGGTTTTTGCAAGTCTGTCTTTAATCTGTTGCATTTTTTAAAAGACTTAATTCTCATGAAAAATAAACTTAATAACATCTACCCGCCTCGTTCCAGTAACACAGTCTGTCACGCATGTGTGTGTGTGACAACTAGATCTCAATCAACTAGTCTTAGCTGTCTCGGCTCTGATCACCCTTACCCACTCATTCCCTCTCTCAGTCAATAGGTCTGCCAGACAGTTCGATCGTCTCTCTATCACTTTGATAACAGTGAGAAACTTCTTGTGTCACTTTTTACCCATAGAGAAAGTACTCTATATATATGACATGCATGTCACCCAAAAAAACAACCCATTTCTGCCGAATTTCTTCACCACCACCACCACTTCTTCTTGTAGTCATAAGCGAGAGAGGAATATCTAAAATAGATCTATGAGACCGAATATTGGGTCTTGTCCTCAAATCAATGAATAACAAACAAACCCCAAATACAAGCAATCAGAAAAAGAGAGTTCACAAACATGTATTTCCAACCAAGACTGACAATATAAATACACAGTGATGGGTCATGGCGAGGAACGGGTAGTGTGGAGGTTTAGGGTCAAGGCCTCTGACTCTGTCAAAATACAGCTTCGCCAAACTACACAATTTTTGTCACCCGTGGGCTGTGCATTTTGGCGGAGACTACTATTTAAATCCTTTGCATATAATCACAGATTTACATGCACCTCCAACCATCGCCGTACCTTCCCCTGAAAGTTCAAAATAACTAGATCAGCAGAACTATCAGCTAAGCTGTACTATCAGTTGTCCACTCAAAACATAATGATCATAAAATACATTCAAAGTATGCTGAGACTAATTGATTAATGGGCTGTTTGACATCTATATATATATATATATATATATATATACATATTTGCAGACTTTATTTAAATGACATTGCGTTTTCATCCAGTCAGAATAGGCTCTCAAACCGCTCGAACAGATAATGTTCAAATTTTAACACCACTTTTGTGTATTACCTGTGCATGTTTTAGGCATATTTTTAATTTAAAAAATGTTTACTTTCTTTAACGATATTTTACACAGTTCATTTGCGATTGCCACCGAACCCCACATTTTTCGGCAACCACAAAGCCAACGAAAGTTCGACAGTCGGCTGCTGTTGACCCATCCATGACCATTGTACACAGTCAACCGATGAACAGATAATGCTCAAATTTTAACAGTGTGTTAACAGTAACGTCGGAAATATGTCGGATTTTTCATAATTAGGTCGGAAATTGATGTCTCGGGTAGGAAAACAAGGAGGAAATGGGGCTCAGGTAGTAAAAACAGGGTTCACATGCATCAGGGAAATTCTTGAAAACGAAAAAAATGTTACAGAAAATACCAGAGGAAATGATATATATTGAGGACGAACATGAGAGAAAATCAGGGAAATCAAAGTAGACATGAACAATTATCAGCATAGGAAAATGCGAATAAGATTGAGGACGATAAATAATCATTTTGTCATCCATTTCCGGCCACGCATGTTTTGCTATCTGACGATTCTTTCATGTTGAAACTAAACGATTCCAATACCTTCTTTAAAATTGTAAAGTTTGCCCAGGGAATTATTGTATCGGATTTCGACACAAAGCTTTAAATACTTTCTTTAGTTTTAGCGCCTATTAGCAATACCATGAACTTCCTATCTACGGCCCAGCCTCCTTTCTTCAATGTAAGTTTTACTCTGGAAAGATTATTTAATGCCGTGTGTGTTAAAAAGCCGATCTTACACATTGTTGTATGGTTCGTGTCAAAGGGAGAGAGACAGAGTGCAATGTGCATATTGTAAGTCCGACGCGCATGTATGTGTGTAAGAAGGCTAGACAGAGAATGTTTGTGTGTGTTTAATGCGACCAATCGTGCATGTGAGTATTAGTATTAGAGAAAGAGTATATATATATAATGGAGAGTCGGAGTTTACGGATGACCTAAAGGCAATGCAAGTGTTTAGTAAGAATAGATGAGGCAGGATGATCGAATGGATATCACGCACGCATGGCATGATAGCAGAATAGAGGTGGGGAAGGGGACAGGGTGAAGAAAGTCGACGTGAAAACATGATGGCAAAACAAGAGGTGACTGAGTCTGACATACGATATAGTATCGGAAGAGAAAGAAATAACGAATGTTTTCCACTACAGTGTAGACACGGGTGGGAAAGGGTAGAACCGGGAAGAAGGCAGTCATGTACTATATTAGATTCAGATATAGATTTAGATTCCGGTTATATTGAAGAAGAAAGAAAAGAGTGAGTGGGGTGATTGCCGATATAATGGAGATTTTTATTAGGGGAGGGGGTGAGTAGATGTTTTACGTTGCAGTCAATTAAAAACTCTAAAACTAGTTTTAGGTTTTTGATCCTGAGAAAGAAAGAGAGAGGCTGTGGTGGGAGGGGGGTAGTGGCTAAAAGTAGAACAGAGGAAGATTTATAATTGGCAGAGTTCAATCAAGTTATAGAAAAGCCTTCCAAACCTCATTTTCTTCTCGGTAGACTGAGTAAAAGTATTTGTGCGTGTGTTTAGGCTATGATATTGTCAGTCTTGTGTTTGATTTATTTTTCGAAAGGAGATTAAAAAAATAATAATTGAATTTTGCACTGTTTGCATGTTTTGTGAAAATATGGGTAGATCTATTACTACTACTACTACTAGATCTATCAGCTATCTGGACAAAAAATTTTTTTCAGAAATGTGTGGAGGCTGGAAAAATGCTGAAATATTATTAATCCAAAGTGAAACATTAAAGAAATGTGTGATCACTTTTCATTTCACTGAGATGCACTAGAAAGTCATTCACTTATGATTTGAATTAACAATTTATAATAATGCAATGAAATTGGAAATATTTACGCTATTATCGGTTTCTGGCGTCAGAAGAGTATTTCATTTCCTAGGTAGGGTTTTTTGTTTTAAGGTAGGAAATTTTCAGTTGGCTTTGTGCTGAACACCCTGTTTAACCTAAATCTAGCTTTACTGTGTGATGTCAGCTTTTTTGTGCCTACATTATCATATTTTTAATAACAACCTGTTCATTGACATCGATACTTAGAAATTTTGAAGCGGAATATCTTTAATGGGTACCGTGTTTTTTGAAATTTTGAATCAGCTTTGATCTCTTCACCCGCAAGATTTAGCTTTGACCGATTTATTTGTAAATAATTCTATAGGGTTTGAAATATTGTGGTTAAATGAGAATTGGACATTTTGTTTGCTTTTGAGTGATTTGCAAAACGTTTGAAGTAAAACTATTAATATGTGTAATATTATAATAGTATGTGTGTAATATTATAAATGACAAGCATGTTACACCTCAGGTGATACCAAATACGATTATTAGTACTATTTTATCTTTTTAATCATAAAACCTGTTCAAAATGGTGCCTAAGTAGAATGAAAATTCTACTCAAAGACAGGAAAACAATGAAATTATCAATAATTAATTGTTACTTCTGGTAGAACACTTCTGTAAATGGGATCATTTAGAACCTACACATGTACAATATGGTTTCTCTTAGGGGCCTAGCAACAGAGCCTTTGGCGAACAAAGAGTGACAACTCAAAATTATATAGATACATGCATATTACACCGGGTGGTACCAAGTACGATTATTAGATCGGTTTAGTATTCAATTCTGAGGGTACGCCGGTGGGCGTGAAAGTACTATTCCAACTTGTTAATTACCCGATATAACCTGTTCAAAATGGCGGGCTAGCTGAATGAAAATGATTCTCACAAAGACGGGGAAACAATGAAGATAACGTTAATTCAGTGTAACTTTAACACATTTTCTCAAACAAAAACGATCTGGGGATGATTTAAAGCCTATGTAGGTACATGCAAAATATGGTTGCTCTTAGTAGTCTTAGTGGCCTATCGACAGAGCCTTTTGCTAACAGAGATCGACTAACTCATAATTTATATATTATAATATAAGGTTAGAATAAGATAAAAGTTACTTTGTCTTTATGAATTGCATTGTACCTTGTTTTCATTTCATGTCCATCATTATCCCCCATGGATAATTAGCTGCCGTAGAACGAGGCTGTCTCCCGTTTTATGTGGACAACAAACAAGTTGGGTTGATACGATCAGACTTTTGGATTTACTTGAAAACCTTCCCGATGTGCTTGTCCATGTGCACTCAGGTTCCAATAACCATGAAACGAAATTAAAATTTGGTGTTCATCTCAACCCAAGCCTGCAAACCTATAAGGAAAAAACCAAGCTATGAATACAGTTTTGGAACATTTGCGATCCAAAGATGTCATACCGGCTTTGCGGGGCTGGCGCCACGAGGTAAGTCTAGTCTTCCTTGTTTCTTTCTTTTCTTTGAGGAATTTATATCTTTGTTCAGTCCCGCTTTGATTCATTCTTTTTGTTTAAATGCAAGTTATTTTTCACCATAAAAAAAAACCCAGACAGTTAAAATTCTCAAAAGAAAATACAACCAAAAAATGAAATACATATATATATATATATATACATATATATGTCTACTTACAACTACAACTAGAGGCATCTTTGCCGAAAGTGTATGACAGAGGGATGAGACCCGTTTGGACATTGTTGTGTTTTTTATCATTTCCATTGGCCTAGTCTTTTTGTTCTGTTCTTTTCCTTGTTGTATCATATTTTTTCTCCTATCATCTTGAGAACTCTGTCTGTCTCTGTTTGTCTGTCTGTCTGTCTGTCTGTCTGTCTGTCTCTCTCTCTCTCTCTCTCTCTCTCTCTCTCTCTCTCTCTCTCTCTCTCTCTCTCTCTCTCTCTCTCTCTCTCTCTCTCTCTCTCTCTCTCTCTCTCTCTCTCTCTCTCTCTCTCTCTCTCTCTCTCTCTCTCTCTCTCTCTCCCTCTCTCTCCCTCTCTCTCTCCTCTCTCTCTCTCTCTCTCTCTCTCTCTCTCTCTCTCTCTCTCTCTCTCTCTCTCTCTCTCTCTCTCTCTCTCTCTCTCTTCCAAAAATAAAATCTGTGTTTCATAAGTCTTGTACAGCCAGGAATAAAAAGAATATTTTAAAATTCTGTCATCGGCATGAAAGCTGTAGAAATGCACATAATTTACTTTTGTTTTTGTTTCCTTTTGACAAAGATTTGCCCTTGTTTGGGTCTATTTATTGCATTTATGACAACAAAAATGTAAGTCTGCCGGATAGTATTCATATATATTATAATGTATACATGTGTGTGGGTTTCTAAATATTTTGTGTGTCGTGAACAATACTATTCCGACTTTTGAATTATGTGTTTTTCATAGAGATTACTAATTCTTATCTTATGGCATGTTATTCTTATAACTCTTTTATGTTAATAATACTAAAACACGGAGAATTTGTATGTGTGTGTATTTCAATACACTATTGAATTTGTCATTGCTGTTGTTGTAAATTTTAGATGAAAGAATGTATTTACTTACAGTGTGTTGCCATTTTCGAGAGCATTACTGTTAAAATCACATCTGAACTGTATCCTTAGAATTACAGTGTGTGCCAAAAGTTTGCTGAACCACCATTGCTTGAAGTCGAAAGAGCTGGGTCTGGTATGTAACTTGTGTCTAGTGAATACGTTTTACTTCAAATTGTAATATATATATATCACTACCATTATAGTCATAACAGACATTAAATCGGGTGGTCCAAAAAAAACCTAACTTCTCAAAACATGGAGGCTTGTAAACAATTATTACTCAATAAGTTTCAATTTCCTTTCACACTTTATTGGAAAAACTATGTTTCTATGATGTGTGTGAAGGAAATGACATTGAATAATATTAAAGCCCCATAGGAACAAAAGTAGATCTAGGTTTAGATTTAGGTCAAATAAAAATCGATACTGTTCATACCTAGGTCTAGATCTACTGTCTTCTTCATGATGGCGTTCAACAGGACAGACAATGAATATAAGAAGAGCTAAAACCCACCAGACGGTCATGCTGATATTGCATTAGAATACCTATCTTTAGATAAATTCTATTTGCTTGCATATTTTTAAAATTGATTTATTTGAAATCCATACAGTGTTGCACAGAATTAAATGCACTCTATCAGATTGTCAAAGGAAAATGAAATGAAATTTATATGGTTACAGTTATTAGCCTTCAAAAGTTCGAGATGTTCTTTCTGTTCCATGTGATATATATATACATCACACAACAGAACAAAATTTTACAAGAAAGTAAAAGAATAGCATCTTCATAGATGCATGGCAATGAACAGGCTTTGTAAAATATTATAAAAACAGCTGTATGATATGTATATTATGTAATTTTTTGTCAATCCTGATATATTGATCATGTTATTGTTATGTCACATTATGTTCTATGTCTCTGTCTGTCTTTATTTATCTATCTCTGTCTCTGTCTGTCTTTATTTATCCATCTATGTCTGTCTGTCTTTATTTATCTATCTCTGTCTCTGTCTGTCTTTATTTATCTATCTCTGTCTGTCTGTCTTTCTTTCTCTCTCTCTGTCTCTCTCTCTCTCTCTCTCTGTCTCTCTGTCTCTCTCTCTCTATCTCTCTGTATCTCTGTCTCTCTGTCTCTGTCTCTGTCTCTGTCTCTCTCTCTCTCTCTCTCTCTCTCTCTCTCTCTCTCTCTCTCTCTGTCTCTCTCTCTCTCTCTCTCTCTTTCTCTCTCTGTCTCTCATCTGTCTCTCTCTCTCTCTGTTCTCATTCTCTCTTTCTCTCTCTCTCTCTCTCTCTCTCTCTCTCTTCTCTCTCTGGTTTTATCCTCTGTTCTCTCAATGGATACAGCAAAGATGAGGATTTCTCTGTTTCCTTCCAAGACTTGTTTCCCAGATATGTTTTTGGTCAGTCTACTGTGGTTGGCAGATTCACCTTGTTATCATTATAATCCATTTACAAAGGAATGTCGTCTCTTTTTCCTCCCTTCTTCTTCTTCAGGCCTCTTTTTGGTTTTATCCAGTACGGTGTTCATGTCAATGGATACAGCAAGATGAGGATGGGAAAATCTCAAAGTGGATTGGACGCCGATCCAAGACTAAGCCCACTTTCCCAGATATGTTTGACAATATGGTAAATATACATTCAGTGGTGTGGCAGAGTGGTTAGGCTGCCCTGACTTGGATCACAAGGTCCCGGTTTGAATCCATTGTCTTCCTTGGGAAGGAAAAGAGGCTCAACATGCTTTTTTCCCCACTCGACCCAGGTGCAAATAGAGGTAGCACAGCTTGGGAATGAAAATCTGCACAGGCTTGGGAATGAAAATCTGCAGTCAATAGGCTAATGGCATGAAGGATCTCTAATAACACCAGGGGAGTTATTGTGTTGATGGTTATTTTGTCAAATCACAAACGTCAAAATACATTCCACTAACCCTTTTCACATAAGATCTTTGAAAGACTGGACTGTTGAAATACGAAAATGGAAGCTTTCATCTGAGGTCGTAATCCAGCAACAAACGTGAACTTTAATCTCTCAAAACAGGGGGAATTTCACATGGTCATGATGACACGCCAAACAGAGAAAGTCTATTTTTCTTAAGAGGGTAAAGTTCTTGATAATTTCTTAGAAAGAAACTACCAGGAGCTCTATTTTCATATTGTATTGAAAATCAAAGTGGAGGGAGACTTTTTCAGCAGTAGGGGGATCTTTGTGAAAACCCTGGATTGCTTAAGGGGCCCTGTTTCAGGGAGGAGGTGAAAATTACTTTGAACAATCAGGGAAGGGAATGGTTAATTGACAAACGTCAAAATACATGGTCACTCTTTTCATTGTGAAGGAGCAGAGTGGTGATGCTAGGGAAAATAGACATAGGGTAGGGAGGGAGTTAATCTCCCGGCCTAGATGAGCAGAGACTGGGAAGAGTGTTAGACATTGGGGGAGTCTCCATTTGTAAAAGCACTAAAGACGGAGACTTACATTAGGGAATATGCACATTCTGGTTTGTTTAGGAGGTGGATACTATTGAACCACAGCCAGAATTTCCTCATTGTGAAGAGAAAGTTCCATCATTTTATTTAGAGGGAGTTTTGAAAATGAAGTAAAGATAAATGTTCCTTGACTCTAACATAAAATTTGATATAGTTCCATCATTTTATTGAAATGTGAGAATGAAAATGAAGTAAAGATAAATGTTGTTCCTTGACTACAAGGAAAATTTGACACAGCCAGCCACGCTATTATTGAAGTACCATGCAACAACGTGCCCCCCACCCCTCTTGCTCTATATGTTGCCTCATCTCTGTATTGAAAGGACTCTCTCTCTCTCTCTCTCTCTCTCTCTCTCTCTCTATTGAACTCTCTCTCTCTCTCTGGTCACTCATGTCATTCCATCCTCGCTTTTAGTCTTTCTTTTATCTTCCTAGATATTCTCTTATTTTCTCATTTTTGTCTTTCTTTATCTTTCCTCTTTATGTTCTCTTTCCCTTTCTATCCCTCCCTCCTCTCTCTCCATCTCTCTTATGGCAGTTGTATTTCTGTTTTCTTCTTTCTTTTTGTTTTTTTCTTTTTGTTTATTGATGTTATGAGCTTGCTCATGTTGATCAACATTTTTTGTTGTTATCGTGGCAAGTTCCGGCAATGAACATGTGAAGTGGATGGCAGCTATCAGCACGAAGGAGTTTCGATTTAACTAAAATAAATGAAATTGGTTTACACATGTTTCCATCAGAATGGTATTGATCTATGTGCAAGGATGAAGGTTGCACCTGCTGAATCTATACATGAGGATGAAGATTGCACCTGGAAAACAAGAGACACCCCATTTTTCTATCATGATTAGATAATCAGTTGATCTTGACACTGGTGTTACAAAGCCTGTCATCATTACTAAAAGCGATATAAAAACGTCATTAGTCACTTTTAAAAAGCAAATGAGAATAAGCCCTGCCACAGAAAGACAAAAAATATGAGAGAAAGAGAGTCCTTCTACAAAGCTCTTTGTGTATGTCTTTCTGTATACCTCTCCCTCTCTCTCAATGTGAAGAAAAAATGAGAGGAAAACTAGAGCTATCTGTTTTGACGGTGTCCATTAAAATCCTATTCAACTCCGTCATGTGCAAATAAAAATAAAGACTATAGATTTATGCTAAAAAATGAACAAACTCATGATTTATTTACTTAATGAAAAGTACCATAAGTCCCAATGAGAAATATTGAAGCTTTAAATTTTACTTTGCTCATAATTGTTAAGATGTTACATCCTTTGTTTTCCCTGCGCACTCTCCATATCGTCGGTGAAACTGTCTAAACGCATAGGTCCACCTGACATAATCTTTCTTGAGAAACGAAAAACATCATAGATGATCGATACTATGCTCTTGGCTATTTGGAAGAAAGGCGGAAATATTTGTTTGTATCATGTGCATAAAACGAGCTTTTCTGTTGGTTCAAAACTTCAAATATTTATAAGGACACGAAAGAAGCATGCGTTTTATTATTTCAAGGACAAATCTCCTGTATCAAGGAGTTATAATGCGTTTTAGACAGTTTCACAGATGATATGTTTATATATGTTTGTTTTCAATGCTTGCATTATTAAAGACCGCTCATCAGCTGCATTCGTTTGGGCCAAGTTTTAATGCTAAATACCTTGACTGTTTCCTTTCTTCTCCCAGGTGGCGGGTGGTTTGCCGGCGGGAATGGGTATTTTGGAATGTGTGAAAAAGGAGTGTGAAGAGGAGGCAAGTCTATCTGGCAAACTCCTAGATGACCTTCAGTTTTGTGGGACTGTCAGGTAAATATCATTTGCAACGGTTTGCTCGTCACCGCTTTAAAGAAGGATGTTTAGCATGGAAAACAGTTAAAAAAAGCATTTAATTTGCAACCTCTTGTCTATCACCACTTTAAAGAAAGATGTCTAGCATGGAAGACAATTCAAAATAGCATTTTAATTTGCAAGCTTTTTGTCTATCACCACTTTAAAGAAAGATGTCTAGCATGGAAGACAATTCAAAATAGCATTTTAATTTGCAGCTTTTTGTCTATCACCACTTTAAAGAAGGATGTCTAGCTTGAAGACAAGACAATTCAAAAAAGCATTTGGGCTTGTATTGCATTTACATAAGTGCCAACCAGCATGTAAATAAATGGGTTAAGTACGTTTTCCCCCCTTTGAGTCTGTAAGTCTATATATACCTTGAAAAGTATGTATATGAGGGTTAACTTAAAAAAAAACAACGAAAACCCTAGATTAAAGGCAAAATCAACAGAGAGATTTTGGGTGAAAGTCACAAGACACCTTTCTGAGTTTGCAAAACCACCATCGCACTTTGCAAGATCGACTAGATCACAATAAGTGACAACTCCACTAATAAAGACAGAACAAACACGTGACGTTTCAGGTATAACCCTTTGTCAGACAACAAACGAGAAATATCTAGATCTAAGTACTATCTCAGACATCACACAATGTGATGTCAGAAGAAAAACAGAAAGGAGGAAGAAAGAAAGAAAAAGACAGTGATGATAACAAACGTAGCAGAGGGGGATATGAAGAATGAGCGAGAATGGAAGGTTCAGATCTAGAATGAAATAAAAATTTGAAAATAAGTAAGTAATAAAAGGTGAGAAGGAGATAGAGAGAAGGAGAGAAATAAAGAGAGAGAGAGAAAAAGGAAGAAAAAAAAGGCAGGGGAGAAAGAAAGGGAGAGAGAGAGGTGTGAGTATGGGAAACAAGAACGAAAAAAATAGGATAACTATAAGACAAGATCTATATCTCACTGGGTCTAGAAAGAAGAAATGATAGAGAATGAATGAAAGGAAATATCAATCAAGGCAAAAATTTATACTGAAGGTGCGAAATGTATACAAATTACAAATGTATCGATGCAATAAGGAAGAGTAAACAACTTATCTGAAATTTCAAAAAATGCCAATTAGCACTAGCTAATGCTAGCCAAGTTATCGATGTATTTTTTCCTTGGTAATGAAATAGGGTGTATTCCGTATAGTAAAAAACCGTGCACAAAGTTTCTTCTGGTAAGTGGGGAACATAAAAAAAAAGGGAGGGGGTGCAAAGATACCTACCATTAGTACTCTACCATAAATGGGCACATGGGGTGTGAACTGCCAGAGGGACCCAACTTTGCCTGGGATAGGAAGAGGTGGAGGGGGGCAGGGTAAGGGTGGGATAGTTTTGTGGGGATGGTGGTGGGGGGCGGATGGGGTAGGGTAGGGGATGGTGAAGGGTCAGGGATAGAGATAGCATGTGCCCGACTATGGGAGTTGCTGCAGAGAAAATTAATCAGTCCTTTAAGCAGTCTCAACTCCGTCCAGAGTATATTATAGTTTTCAGGACAACAGGCTGAACACTGAAGCCACATTTAATTAAATTTTGAGGCAAACAATGATGTTTAAATGTTTTGTAGATATAAATTCTTACCTTAGTGTGATGACCAAACGTTCTCTGGTGACAATGGTTTTTGAAAGTTGGTTGTCTTCTTTTCCAAATATGGTCCGACTTTAAAAAGGAGAAGTTGAAATGTGACAGGTCTCATTTGTGTATATTTAAAACATTTTTCTTC
>JAXRKP010000849.1:170000-182500 GCA_037039925.1 Doris montereyensis
CTCTCTCTCCCTCTTTCTCCCTCTCTCTCTCTTTCTTATATACAGGCAAAGAAATGTTATGTTGAGTTTTAAATTGTTTTTGTTTTTTTCAACCCTTCAGCTGAAAGATTTGATGATTGGAGACAATTTCAAGCCTAACTGTGTAGCCGTCTGCCTAGATTTTCTCATCCGTCATGGTCTCATCAATCCAGATAAAGGTGAGTCCACAAAGGGCCGTCAGGAGTCAATTTGGCAACTGGACTGTGTAAGGCTATGCATGCCTAGATCATGCCTTCATTTCAGCGTCATTCAACGCATCTGTATTGTAAATGCAGTCAAGCTCTTTACATACTCACATGACGCGAAAGGAAGTGGGAATGCTGTTACTAAAAGAAGTAGAGTCTGTCAATGCGCACGAGACGTACTGCACATGTGTTTTTTTTTCTCTCCAAATTAAAAAATTTGGAGCTAAGTCCAGTAATTTTCTCCTCCGTTTCTCTTGGTTTTGGATGTCAGGGCAGGCAGGTACTTTGCGACTCATTCGTACCAATGTGGTGGGTGGTTGACGTACGCTAATAATGGTAGGTTCTACTTCTTTCCCTTCCCTTCTTTTGATGCTCCTTTTATCTTTTCATCTTACTGTTTCTTCTCAATCAAGCCTGAGATCACCGGATCTGGTGGACATGGGGAATTTTCAATCCAACGAGTACCAACTTGAACCTCTTTATGCTAGCAAAAAATGTTGTGCATTTTGACAAAGTCATCCCCCCCCCCCTACCCTGATAATCGTTGGCATACCACTGGTTGTTTATCTTACCTCTGATGATAATATTGTAACATAGGTACTCATAGTTTTGAAGAGGGGGATTTCCCTAGTAGCCTATGGCATAATCAATTTCAGTGTGTGTAAAACCCCTATTGAGTTTGTGACGTGATCAATTTGGTGTACCTTAGTATCGATTCCTTTTACATTTAGAAAGGGAGAGAAAATTTTGTAGAGCTGTCTCAAGCAGTTTAAAATGGTGTGGAAATTTGCGTTGAAAAAATATCGTAGTTTTCGACTATAAATAGCGGGGGTTACCCATGGTATGGGGAAAGACAAACCAGCGTTTGTGTGACTCACCTCGTCTTTATGCCAGCTCACAGTAGATCCATTTATGAAATATGACAATAAGTGACAACTCCACTAATAAAGACAGAACAAACACGTGACGTTTTGGGTATAACCGATGACTTCACTCCACTGTGGCTCCTCCCCAGTAGATCCATTTGTGAGTTTGCTTCATCCATCAATTGATTGTTGACTGAATATAATAAATAGCCTTGTTATAATTATTAATCAAGGCTTGGTGTTACTAGATTGTCTATTCAACGTCTAGGTCAAGAGTCATTGCCTTTGTAACAAAGATGTAATTTCCTTCTTTGGATCAATAAAGTATTATTATTATTATTATTATTATTATTATACTTCATAAAAGATGACGGGATAATGTCCTGATCAAAAGCTTTTTTTTTTTTTTTGTTATAAAATTTTAACGATTTCTTGTTGCTTGTTTAATTTTTCAGATCCATTCTGCAGCTATTACGTGGAGCAGATGCATACATCTCTACAGTCATATTATGCTGGAAAATGAATACTTTGTTACAGAGTACATTTTTTTTTCCTCCGCTTTGTTTTCCTATGCTGTTTGTGTTTGTTGACTCTAGACTGCTTTCATTGGGCGCATTATATCTTTTGATTTTTATGTATATTATATTATATTATATATAGATAGATGTATTATAACCTGCGTAGATTGCGCCATTGTGTCTTCAAAATTACTTTTATTGGTGATTGAACTTTACTGTATGTGCCAAATGGACAGAGTTTTGTGAACCTTTTTTATATTTCTTTTTTATTCGCTTTTCTCTGTCACAATTAAAATGTGACTTTTTATTTAAAGTTGATACTCTGAGTCTGAGACTCATTCTTTGTCACATTCTGAAAGTCAAAATCAAAAGATCTGAGGCCATTACAAAATCAGGCTTGCCATTATACTTTGGGGTGGAATTCTTAACTTTCACGGTGACAAATGAAATATTGAAGGTTGGCACGACTCAGCAAGGGAACTTTAAAAGCTACTGCCTTTTGTTAATCTGATAATAATAATAATCTGCGTGGCTTTGATTTAATGAAACTAGACCAGGAGAATGGAAGTTCACGAGCAACACAGAAGAATGTAGCTGATAACAAAAAGTGTAACATTGGTCAGTTTGCCATAATGATGATGTGTTTGAATGCTTTGAATGTCTGCTTTTCGCTTCTTTAAAGTCAACGGCAAATTGTCTTAACCCCTTAGCTGCCCAAGGGACATAACATAGCAGTACCGGGGAGAAACCGATGGCTAAGCTTCTGAAGGGATGTTATTCAAATTATACTGAATTGTTTTATGCAGTTATGTCCTTTAGACCAGTCAACAAACCGATTGAAACACGTCGTGTCATGAGCCCATGGATTCTACTGGCACATGGCGTATCGCATGCACAGACTGGCCGTCGTATTTACTGCATATATATGGCAGCAAAGGGGTTAGAATACTGACATTATCGAGTACAGTACTTAGAGTACTCATTTTTATTTTTCCTGTGAGATCTCAGTTTGTTTTTTTTGTTGTCAAACAGTTGGCACAGGAAAGCAACGAGGAAATGGACAAATGCCATGTTATACTTTTGTTTTTTATGTGGAAGTAAGACTACACACATTATGTTACTGCTGTCTTTCCTCACCCTGCTTGTTTTATTGATTTTAAATTTGGGTTAGAATCACAATGTGGAAAGGAGGGGAGGGGAGGCGAGGGCTGCGAGTGAAGAAAGCCACGGATCTGAAGATTGATCATTTATTTGCCTCCAACAATGTCACGCCACCACGTTAACTTGAATTTGAAGTGATGGTAGAAAATGTACAAAACTAGACATGCATGACACAAGCCATATCCACCAACAAAAGCAGATCAAGGTCATGCTTGAAAAACATTTGTTAAATTTTTTATTTATCATTGAAAATAAAATTCAACGAAAGAATATTGCTTTGAATGCTGGTGGAGACAACAACAAAAAAGAAAGGAGAAAAGGATGGATATTGTCACCACTGGGTGTTAGAAAAATGGACGATTTTGGTTTTAAGTGATGCCAGCATCTGCTCATTGGGTTGAATTGACACTAAAACTGTTGATGTCCTTCGTGTTGTGCTAGCAGTGAAACTCCATCGAGAGTTGCCACCTTGAGGCGGCCAATTAGGATGGCCCGACGATTCCCTCGTTTTGAAGAGCCTGTAAACAAAAATACAAAAGATTGATTAGAAGAATTTAATCAATTCCAATTTGAAGATTTTTTAATAATATTATGACTTGCCAGCCACGATGATTTCTAGAGCTTCATTATTTTTTGTGCTTTGTAGAAAAAGGAGATGTCTAGTGTCTTGCTATGAGTTATAATGGGAATAACACAATTTGTTTTTGACCAGCCTGTCTAGTGCATTGTCAGCCATGCGTCACTATCTCTTTCACGGCATATATATTGTACCGTTGTATTTGGTAGTCTCGGTTAATGAGATTTTCTTATCTTTATAGGCTATATATGCCATACAATAGATTTATACTTACACTCGAACCAATTTAGATAAACGAATCTATCTATACATATAAATGACACATTGGAATGATGGATACAGAAATGAAATGATAAAGGAAAAAAAACTAATTTCAAAAACATTTTTAAATGAAAGACAATAAACAGACACGTAAGTGAGAACCTAAGAGAGTCATCAACAGGAAGGTGAACAAATTTAAATGTTCTTGTCATAACTTTTTACTTATTCGCTTAATGTCTTTGAATTGTACCTGTACTTCGCAATAATTTTAGTTTTAGTAGGCCTTTGTAACTAAGTAGATGTCTGATGTTTGTAGAATAATCATATGTCATGCAAAACAATCATATGTGTTTTACGCCATACTAAACTGACTGTTAAGCAAATTATCTTTGTTTCTTCTGTTGAAATGATAATATTGATTTAGCTCTGAGTAAGTTGCCTTAGCTTTGAGTGAGTGGAAATAGCCTTCTCTCAATACAGTCCTTTTTATATAAAGAGGGAAGAGAGAGAGAGAAAATCCTTTCTTCACTTATGTCTTTTTATTATCCATTGTTGTAATGCCTGCCATATTAATGTTTATCTCAATGTACATGTTGACAAGTTAAGTTGGTCTCGGTGGTAGCTGGATCTCTAGATGAGCCATTCCAGGAAATTCTCGTTTCAGTGTCTTTGATATTGTAGCAATAATAAATATACTAAAGACACCGTGATTCAAATGTTGAAACCCCATAGGGACAAAGACAAGACGAATACAAGGCTAAAAACAACCCAAATTTATGTAACGGCACCAGAAAGATTGGAATCTGTGCATGACCTCAACGTTGACACCTATTGCACCTATTGCTTCACTGTGGATGGAAAGCCTCAGAACTACGGTTGTGGTGCACTTTCCTTTCATAGTGTTACGACGAGCACTGATGCGGAAGTTGTAGGTTCATATCAGTTGTCTGGCATCCACGATTGTTTTCTGAATAAGATAACGCGGTGGTGCGTCCACTTGAGTTGGGTTTTTTTTTGTCACGCTCAAATCTAACTCGTAGGCAAAATAGCCGTTACCCACAGTGAGTGACTGTCACTGCCACGTTTTGCCTGGTGGCCTGGAAGCATTGAAAATTCAAAGTGGACACTCAGCCTGCCTGAGCCCTTGTTGTTGTATTGACCTGGCGGCTTTCATCCCAGTGGGGCTCAGCTCTAACATTTTTTGTCTGCCCCGCCTATATTTTTATGTTACTTTGAACATGAGCCCCCTTTGCCTCGCTGTTTGTTTTTCTTTTGATATTTTTTTTTAACCTCCAAGAGCTGACTCAAGCTGTTGATGAACACGACACGTTTTCCTTTACGTTTACATCCACCCATGTTTATTCCCCCCACCCATTAACGAAGTGCGTTGTTTACCATGTATCTTGTAGTGTACAACCATTCCCTTTCATCATTGCCATAATCTTTTACCGTTATGATAAAAAGTAAAATTATTTATCTTTCTTCTTTTTTTTCTTTTTTTGTGTTCTGTTCTTACAATTTGTGTTTTATGTTAATGTGTTATATTATTTTCCATTCGTTTTCATCCGAAAAATTAAAATTTGAATACTTTTTTTTTTTTTTACAGCTATCATCATTTTTCACTTGTCAAAATTCATTTGATGTTCTGGTGCATAATTGTCCTCATCAAGGAATTCAAAGCTATTATCAACTTCTATCAGTAGAAGAGATTTGACATAATATTATTAAAGTCATGGCTTGTGTTAAAATTGGGGTGTTTTTTGAGGAAGGTTGTTTTTTTTTTGTATCTTGTGAAATACAGCATTGTGACCCATTCAGGATTTATGTCATTTTTTTTTTTTTAATCTTTCAATTATATCATCATGGACTTTTCATCAAATCAGCTGTCCTTAGAACACTGTCGGCTGTGCCATCAAAGGGAAAAGTTATGTGATGGGAACATAATGATACTAAAAAAACTGTAGTGAAATTCTTTTAGGCAGACAGCTACCTCATGGTGTTGCCATGAGCTTCCCCTGTGTGTGTGTGGGCATAAAGACAATACATGTAGCATGTTGTATACTACCTTATTATTCAGGCAGCATTTCAGCTTTTTTAATTCAATGGAGGGAAGTTGTGCATTGTACATCTACCTTGCAATTAACATTATTGGAATTTTGCCCCTTTTCACTATTATTATGGATTGATGTATCTTTTATTATAATCTGAGTTGTTAGTTCACGTAATAATTCCAAACCCACCATTAGCACATACGGGGGAAAGAATAGTTGACAAATCTGAGAATATAATATTACGTGTTTTATTATTTTTTTTATATGTTTTTGTACCATTAATTTATCTTTGTTTGATTACCATGATGCTTTTAGAGAAAATATATATATAATAGTGCTATCCATAGGTTTTAGAGAAAATATATATATAATAGTGCTATCCATAGGTTTTAGAGAAAATATATATATAATAGTGCTATCCATAGCTTTTAGAGAAAATATATATATAATAGTGCTATCCATAGCTTTTAGAGAAAATATATATATAATAGTGCTATCCATAGCTTTTAGAGAAAATATATATATAATAGTGCTAGCCATAGCTTTTGAAAATATATATATAATAGTGCTATCCATAGCTTTTAGAGAAAATATATATATAATAATAATATATCCATAGCTTTTAGAGAAAATATATATATAATAATCCATAGCTTTTAGAGAAAATATATATATAATAGTGCTATCCATAGCTTTTAGAGAAAATATATATATAATAGTGCTATCCATAGCTTTTAGAGAAAATATATATATAATAGTGCTATCCATAGCTTTTAGAGAAAATATATATATAATAGTGCTATCCATAGGTTTTAGAGAAAAATATATATATAATAGTGCTATCCATAGCTTTTAGAGAAAATATATATATAATAGTGCTATCCATAGCTTTTAGAGAAAATATATAATAGTGCTATCCATAGCTTTTAGAGAAAATATATATATAATAGTGCTATCCATAGCTTTTAGAGAAAATATATATATAATAGTGCTATCCATAGCTTTTAGAGAAAATATATATTTATAATAGTGCTATCCATAGCTTTTAGAGAAAATATATATATAATAGTGCTATCCATAGCTTTTAGAGAAAATATATATATAATAGTTTTAGAGAAAATATATATATAATAGTGCTATCCATAGCTTTTAGAGAAAATATATAAATATATATATAATAATAATAGTGCTATCCATAGCTTTTAGAGAAAATATATATATAATAGTGCTATCCATAGCTATATATAATAGGTTTTAGAGAAAATATATATATAATAGTGCTATCCCTTTTAGAGAAAATATATATATAATAGTGCTATCCATAGCTTTTAGAGAAAATATATATATAATAGTGCTATCCATAGCTTGGGTAGTTTTTAGAGAAAATATATATATAATAGTGCTATCCATAGCTTTTAGAGAAAATATATATATATAATACTATAATAGTGCTATCCATAGCTTTTAGAGAAAATAAATATATAATAGTGCTATCCATAGGTTCAACGTTGTGTTCCTTGGGAAAGTAACAACGTTTCCTCCCACTTGTCCCAGGTACAAGTGGGAGCGTCTGCTTGGGAGTAAAAACCTGCGTCAGACCAACGTCGTGTCCAGGAAGTAATTATTTTTTATCACCTGTTCCGCTTCAGGCTATAGAAACCAGGAAAAGTTCAGATTTTATAGGCCATTATTAGCCTTGAAGAAATTTTTATTTTACTTATTATTCATAGAGACATAAAGGATTTAGTCCTGTCTGTGTTGTCTTTATAATGTCATTGGCCAGTATGTCATGCACTTTTTACATCATTTTAGCAGACCTTCCTTTGCACACATGCCTTACTCATACAGTTATTACTTTTCAATGTGAAACATTATCATAGAATAAAATTTTTGTCTTATTTTCCAAACTGAGCCTTTAAATTGTTTATTTGTTTGTTTGTTTGTAAGTCAAGTGTTTTCCTGGTGTCTAGTGTAGTTATACATTGTGTGCGGTCTATGTCTGCCTTGTGTGTGGTCTGTTTTATCTGTGTGTCCTCTGTGTCTGCAATGTATGTTTTCTGTGTCTACCATGTGTGCTATCAATCTTATTTATGTGTGTTGTGTATCTTATCTTGTGTGTGGTCTGTTTTATCTGTGTGTTTTCTGTGTCTACCATGTGTGCTATCAATCTTATTTATGTGTGTTGTGTATCTTATCTTGTGTGTGGTCTGTTTTATCTGTGTGTTTTCTGTGTCTACCATGTGTGCTATCAATCTTATTTATGTGTGTTGTGTATCTTATCTAGTGTGTGGTCTGTTTTATCTGTGTGTTTTATCTTATCTTGTGTGTGGTCTGTTTTATCTGTGTGTGCAATCAATCTGTATCTTATCTAGTGTGTGGTCTGTTTTATCTGTGTGCTACCATGTGTGCAATCAATCTTATTTATGTGTGTTGTGTATCTTATCTAGTGTGTGGTCTGTTTTATCTGTTGTTTTCTGTGTCTGCCATGTGTGCAATCAATCTTATTTATGTGTGTTGTGTATTATTAGTGTGTGGTCTGTGTGTTTTCTGTGTCTGCCATGTGTGCAATCAATCTTATTTATGTGTGTTGTGTATCTTATCTAGTGTGTGGTCTGTTTTATATGTGTGTTTTCTGTGTCTGCCATGTGTGCAATCAATCTTATTTATGTGTGTTGTGTATCTTATCTTGTGTGTGGTCTGTTTTATCTGTGTGTTTTCTGTTCTCTGTGCAATCAATTTTATTTATGTGTGTTGTGTATCTTATCTTGTGTGTGGTCTGTTTTATCTGTGTGTTTTCTGTGTCTACCAATCAATCTTATTTATGTGTGTTGTGTATCTTATCTTGTGTGTGGTCTCTGTCTATTTTGTGTGTGTATCTCTTGATTTGTATATATACCTTGTATATGGTTTCTGTCTTATCTATGTGTGGGGGATTTGTATGTATACCTTGTATATGGTTTCTGTCTTGCCTTATCTGTGGTCTCTGTCTTACTTTGTGTGTGGTCTATCTCTTATCTGTTGCCTCTGTCTTACTTTGTGTGTGGTCTATGTCTTGCCTTGTCTGTTGCCTCTGTCTTACTTTGTGTGTGGTCTATGTCTTGCCTTATCTGTTGCCTTTGTATGTGGTCTATGTCTTGCCTTGTATGTGGTCTGTCTTGCCTTGTCTGTGGTCTGTCTTACTTTGTGTGTGTGGTCTATGTCTTGCCTTGTCTATTTTTATCTATGTTTTACCTCTGTCTTGTTTTTACCTTGTGTGTGGTCTATGTCTTACCTTGTGTGTGGTCTATGTTTTACCTTGTATGTGGTCTTGTTTTACCTTGTGTGTGGTCTATGTTTTGCCTTGTATGTGGTCTATGTCTTACCTTGTATGTGGGTTATGTGGTCTATGTTTTACCTTGTGTGTGGTCTATGTCTTGTTTTACCTTGTATGTGGTCTATGGTTTGCCTTGTGTGTGGTCTATGTCTTGCCTTGTGTGTGGTCTATGTCTTGCCTTGTCTTGCTTGTGTGTGGTCTATGTTGTCTATGTTTTACCTTGTATGTGGTTAACCTTGTGTGACCTCTGGCCTTGTGTGTGGTCTATTCCTTGTGGTGTGGTCTGTCTCCACTTTCTGTGTGTGTGTGTGTGTGTGTGATGCATTTGTGTCAATGTCATGTGTGTGTTATGCCTGTCTTTACATTTTGTGTTGTATGTATCTACCTCGTGAGTAGACCATGTGTACCTGTTGGTGGGAGGTGATGGTATAGGTACTGGTAGGCTGTGTGTTTTGCTTGGGGTGGTTTTGTTTTTGGTTTGTTTTTGTGTTTTTTTTATTTGTTTTGTTTTGTTTTTTGCCGATGAAAATATCATAAATTATTAAAATACTTAACTAGACATGTCTACATTTTGAGATTTTAGTAACTGATTTTTCTTTTCACACTGATGTCTTTTTTTATGCCAATATTGACGATCTGGTAACATTTGCTGCCACTGCCTTGAAAGCATGGATGCCCAACCACACTTCCGTCCCCTGTGATTTTTGCCTCTTCTATATTTCATTCAGAGTAATGAACTGGTCAATAATTCTGAGGTACAAGAGGTTGTAGTAGTATTTCTAAAAAAAGGTCCCCCTCTCCTCCTTTTTCATGTTTCTTGCATGTTACTGTGACAGTTAATTAAGGTATCTTTCTACTTACCATGGCCATGTAGTTGACAAAGATGTAGACATATCTGAGTGGTATCTCTGTGTGAAGAAAAATATAGGGAAGAAAACTTTTTTTCCGGTATATCTAGGCCATAAATGACGTCATGTTTAATTATGTCGTCTGTCTTTTGTCTTGTTTGTAATAGTATGGGCATGGTCCGTTAGAACTACCCATGTGGTGTCAGTTTCTAACAGTCACAGTCTTGTGGTTTTCGGTTGCTGGAATGTAGACCGCGATGTACAGGGTTTGAATCTTGGCAGTTCTCTACTTCCTACGTCCAATGTTGTATTCATGTTTGGGCAGGGCACTTGACACTCACCCCTCAACCCCCCTCCCTCTCAACACCCTACTCTTATCATTATTCAGGTTCAAATTCATACCAGCAACAGCTGGAGAGTAGAACCTACGACAGGTTACTGTCCTATCCAGAGGGCGATGTGATACCACTTGTTCCATGTCACACTAGAAAAATTGGTTTCGTCTCCGACTCTATAGGCCGACCGAATCGGTCTTGAATGAACTGTGCTTTACAACCGATGTTCCCTATAAGCTGTCGCATATTATATTATGCGTCCGCATACCAGGGAGAAAAAGTGCGCAAACGAGAAATGTCTGCGACCATCAATGAAAAACAACAGCATGCGCAAAATATCTGTCAAGTCATGGAACACCAACTATGGTGGCTTCATACAATCAAACCAACAAAACCATTTTTCATATCCTCTATGCAAAGGCAATCGTGATTGTAGTGTTTATCTTATTTTTTGTTTCAGATTATTTATGACATCCGACTATTGGCTCATTATTTCAATGATATTTGAATTTTGGTTTGAACGCAGTGTGATTTTTTTCAGCTTTACTTCTTTACTGCTTTATTACATTACTGCTTTTCCACCTTACATCTTGACTGCTTTACTTCCTCAGTGCTTCACTACTTTACTACTTTACTAACTTATCCCTCTCCTACCATACTGCTTTATAGCCTTAATACTTTACTGTTTTACTTCTTTACTGCTTTATTTCCTTACTACTAATATAACTTTACTGCTTTACTTCCTTACTGCTTTATTTATTTTATTCTTTAGTGCTTAACTACCATACTGCTTTACTACTTTACTGCTTTACTACTTTACTGCTTTAATATTTTACTGCTTTAATACTGTACTGCTTTAATACTTTACTGCTTTACTACTGCTTTAATACTTTACTGCTTTAATACTTTACTGCTTTAATACTTTAATGCTTTACTACTTTACTGCTTTAATATTTTACGCTTTACAACTTTACTGCTTTAATGCTTTACTGTTTTACTTCTTTACTGCTTTAATACTTTACTGCTTTAATACTTTACTGCTTTAATATTTTACTGCTTTTACTACTTTACTGATTTAATACTTTACTGCTTTAATACTTTACTGCTTTACTACTTTACTGCTTTACTATTCTACTGCTTTACTACTTTACAGCTTTACTACTTTACTGCTTTACTACTTTACAGCTTTACTACTTTACTGCTTTACTACTTTACTGCTTTACTACTTTACAGCTTTACTATTCTACTGCTTTACTACTTTACAGCTTTACTATTCTACTGCTTTACTACTTTACTGCTTTGCTACTTTTACTTACAGCTTTACTATTCTACTGCTTTACTACTTTACTGCTTTACTACGTTACAGCTTTACTATTCTACTGCTTTACTACTTTACAGCTTTACTATTCTACTTTACTACTTTACAGCTTTACTACGTTTCTACTACAGCTTTACTACTTTACAGCTTTACTATTCTACTGCTTTACTACTTTACAGCTTTAATACTTTACTGCTTTACTGCTTTAATACTTTACTGCTTTACTGCTTTAATACTTTACTGCTTTACTGCTTTACTGCTTTAATACTTTACTGCTTTATTGCTTTAATACTTCACGGCTTTACTGCTTTAATACTTTACTGCTTTACTGCTTTAATATTTTACTGCTTTACTACTTTACTGATTTAATACTTTACTGCTTTAATACTTTACTGCTTTAATACTTTACTGCTTTACTACTTTAATACTTTAATGCTTTAATACTTTACTGTTTTAATACTTTACTGCTTTACTATTTTAATACTTTAATGCTTTAATACTTTACTGCTTTACTGCTTTAATACTTTACTGCTTTAATACTTTACTGCTTTACTACTTTACCGCTCCATTACTTTACTGCTGCATTACCTTATTACTTAATTACTTTACTACTTTACTGTTTCATTACCTTATTGCTTTATCAATTTACTGCTTTATTACCATTCTGCTGTCCTTCTTTACTATTTTACTGCTTTACAACTTTACTGCTTTGCTACCTTTTTGATTCACTTCTTTACTACTTACTACTTTGTTGCTTTACTACCTTACTGCATTACAACTTTATTTTCTACTACTTTACTGCTTTACTACCTTTTTGCTTCACTACTTTACTGCTTTATTATTTTACTGCTCTATTACTTACTGCTTCACTACCTATTGCTTCCCTACTTTACATACTGCTTTACTACTTTACTGCTTTATTACATTTTTGCTTCACTACTTTACTGCGTTATTACTACTTTCCTGCTCTATTACTTACTACTTCACTACGTTGCATTACTACCTTGCTGCTGCACTACTTTACTACT
>JAXRKP010000849.1:187500-205000 GCA_037039925.1 Doris montereyensis
AACGACAACGACAATGACAACGACAACGACAATGACAATGACAATGACAATGACAATGACAATGACAATGACATTGACAATGACAATGACAATGACAATGACAATGACAATGATAATGACAATGACAATGACAAGGACAATGACAACACAATGACAATGACAATAACAATGACAATGACAATGACAATGACAATGACAATGACAATGACAATGACAATGACAATGACAATGACAATGACAATGACAATGACAATGACAATGATAACGATAACGACAATGACAATGACAATGACATTGACAATGGCAATGACAATGGCAATGACAATGACGATGATAATGACAATGACAATGACAATGACAATGACAATGACAATGACAATGACAATGACAATGACAATGACAATGACAATGACAATGACATTGACAATGACAATGACAATGACAATGACAATGACAATGACAATGACAATGACAATGACAATGACAATGACAATGACAATGACAATGACAATGACAATGACAATGACAATGACAATGATAATGACAATGACAATGACAATGACAATGACAATGACAATGACAATGGCAATGATAATGACAATGACAATGACAATGACAATGACAATGACAATGACAATGGCAATGACAATGACAATGACAATGACAATGACAATGACAATGACAACGACAATGGCAATGACAATGACAATGATAATGACAAGGATAATGACAATGACAATGACAATGACAATGACAATGACGATGATAATGACAATGACGATGGCAATCAATGACAATGATAATGACAATGACAATGATAATGATAATAACAATGACAATGACAATGCAAGGACAATGACAATGACAATGACAATGACAATGACAATGACATTGACAATAACAATGACAATGACAATGATAATGACAAGGATAATGACAACTGATAATGACAATGACAATGACAATGGCAATGACAATGACAATGACGATGACAATGACAATGACAATGGCAATGACAATGACATTGACAATGACAATGACAATGACAATGACAATGACAATGACAATGACAATGACAATGACAATGACAACGACATTGACAATGACAATGGCGATGACAATGACAATGACAATGACAATGATAATAACAATGACAATAACAACAATGACATTGTCAATGACAATGACAATGACAATGACAAGGATAATGACAAGGACAATTTGACAATGACAATGACGATGACGATGACGATGACAATGGCAATGACAATTAGTAATAATAATAATAATAATAATAATAATAATAATAATAATAATAATAATAATAATAATAATAATAATAATAATAATAATAATAATAATAATAATAATAAGAAAACAGTGAGGTTTTTTGATTTAGGACATGAAGACCTCCGGTTCGATTCCATGATTTTCTTCTGTCCTTTCCTTTGAACCTGCCTCGTTTTCTGATCTTACGTGGCTTTAATGTTGTTAATACATTCCGATATTATCGCTTTGGACATGCCCCTTGCCCGTTCGTCGATACCCGTATAGATTTGAGTCTCAACATGGCTGGCTCATGTATTTTTAAACAACATTTTACTCAATTAGGAAAGGGTATTTTACTCTGCATTCCTCACTTGGTTCAGGTGTGAATACCAGAATGAGTACACACGTATATATAGCCACCAGAGAAAGATCTTGTTACAGTGTTCGTTGGAAGCGTAGCTTTACTCCATACTCCTCAGGGAGTTGATGACTTTGAAATGAAATTAAATGGCCTGCTGGGTGATACATGAATTACAGTTGGTATGCTTGCAATTCTGCAGGGATACAGACTATAAATCCATCGTTATCTTTTATCTTTACCTTCTTCAGAGGCATACCATATTACTCGTATATTGCAATGTATTTATAAGTCAGAGTTGAATGGTTGTTTATAAATATAATGCAAGGTTAAGATATAAGAAACCTGCGGAGGAGACTCGGTTGTCCAGAGGTAAAGGGTCGGCCTCTCAACCCAAAGGTAGCGGGTTCAAGGCCCACCAACCGTTGAAAAATTGTCTTGATCTTTTTCAAGTGAAACCTACCCCACCCCCCACCCTTCCTTGGTCAAAACACTCTGTGCACGTTAAAGATCCCTTGGCTGTTTACATGACAGTCCGGGCAATGTTAAAAATCCTACCAAAACCCTCGATATCACCTTAGTTATCAAAGGACGCTTGCAGAACGAACTGTCAGTAAAAAAAACCCTGCTGGTTATGATTTGATTCGAACGACAGGCCTTGTTAACTGAAAATCCTCTTTTATTTCTTTTGTTTTAAGGGAGCGTTAGTGGTTAGCTTGGTTGGTAGTAACTTAATACATGTACATGTAATGCGTTCTTTCAAGCCGAGGCGATGGGTGCCGACGTTGGATGTCTCGAGTTCGAATCCAATGGAGCCCAACGATGTTTTTCTGTCTAGTCGTTCGTGTAAGCTCCTCCAGCTCTATCGGTACTTGAAGGCCTTGAAGGAAATCTTTTCAACCCGTCGTCACGGCTTTGAACTCACGACCTTTTGTTCGAGAGGCCGACGCCTGTGAGTCTGGACTACCAAGTCATTTTCACAATGTAGTCATGTAGATATTATCATATGGTATGGATTTGGGGCTGTTGGAAGAACCTTTGTGACATATGTGCCACGCAAAGATCACGATGACATGGTGCCTTACAGCATGGTAAAATAACACGAGTGTAAAGCCCAACGTCCCATCTGAGCTTTCAACACTTTCAGGACAGACAAAACGTGACATCATCTCACTGAGTAAAACGTCACCTCAAGACCTTTACGGCCCACAAAGCCCGAACTTATCCCGATTTCTATTAGCGTGAAGTGACGGAACAGGTGATCATAATAATCATTCATCTCCTGGACAGAACGTTTGTCTGACGCAGGCTTTTACCTATTTGCACCTGAGTTGAGTGGGCAAAATGCACGTTGAGTGTCTTTCCCAAGGAACACAACGTCGTCGGACCTTAATCTTTGCTAGGATTCGAACCAAGGACCGTCGTCGGACCTTAATCTTTGCTAGGATTCGAACCAAAGGACCCCGTCTCGTCGGACCTTAACCTTAATCTTTGCTGATTCGAACCAAGGACCCCGTCGTCGGACCTTAATCTTTGCTAGGATTCGAACCAAGGACCCCGTCGTCGGACCTTAATCTTTGCTAGGATTCGAACCAAGGACCCCGTCGTCCGATTCGAACCAAAAGGACCCCGTCGTCGGACCTTAATCTTTGCTAGGATTCGAACCAAGGACCCGTCGTCGGACCTTAATCTTTGCTAGATTCCCCCCATGATCCCCCAGTCCAGAAGCCTAATTGCTTTGCCACCGATGCCACAATCTGATAGTAACGGCTATGTGTGCCTATGAGTTAATTGGGTTGGGAATGACAACAACAAAAAACTCAAGCGGACGCGCCGCCTAAATAAAGGTGAGCACATGAAAGGTTGTGACACCAGTCGTCAAATTATGGGTTCACAGAAATACTACAAGGGAAAATTATTATAGGAGATAACCAATAAAATTTCTTACTTTCTACTTACCATTGCTAGGGCTGCCACTAGGGCACAGATAAACGTTAAAGAATTCATCTGGAAACAAAAAGACACAGGTTGTTATTAAAACTCAAATCGATTGACTGACATGAATAATTAATAAGGCACACGGCTATGTTCTCTCCCGTGTCACCTCACAGAAATAAAAATAGTTATACCTGCTTGATTAATTCGATTCATAACATAGATATCTTATGATGGTTCACATATTGGACCAATTAATTGCCGGGAAATTTAAAGGGAATATGAAAAAAAAATCCCAACCCATCAGACTGCTTTTATTCAACCCAAAATATATAAAAATAAAAACTCATCTTAAAGCTTTGTTTGTCTCTTGTCTCTCTCTCTGTTTTTCTCTCTGTCTGCTCTGTCTCTCTGTCTGTCTGTCACTCTCTCTCTACCTTTCTCTCTCTCTCTCTCTCTCTCTCTCTCTCTCTCTCTCTCTCTCTCTCTCTCTCTCTCTCTCTCTCTCTCTCTCTCTCTCTCTCTCTCTCTCTCTCTCTCTCTCTCTCCTCTCTCTCTCTCTCTCTCTCTCTCTCTCTCTCTCTCTCTCTCTCTCTCTCTCTCTCTCTTCTCTCTCTCTTCTCTCTCTCTCTCTCTCTCTCTCTCTCTCTCTCTCTCTCTCTCTTTATCTCTTTCTCTCTCTCTCTCTCTCTCTCTCTCTCTCTCTCTCTCTCTCTCTCTCTCTCTCTCTCTCTCTCTCTCTCTCTCTCTCTCTCTCTCCTCTCTCTCTCTCTCTCTCTCTCTCTCTCTCTCTCTCTCTCTCTCTCTCTCTCTCTCTCTCTCTCTCTCTCTCCCCATCTCTCACTCTCTCTCTCTCTCTCTGACTGACTGTCTGTCTGTCTGTCTCTGAGTGTGTGACATATCTTTCCAAGAATCAGTGGAACTACCATTGCTGCATGAGGGTGAAAACTTATTCATGCACTCGGAGAAAAAACAAGAATTTTAAAATTCTAATAAAAGAACAAAATAAAAAGTCAAAAGTCAAAATTCTGAAATATTCCCATGCATAGAATCTAGGTAAATGCTAACACAAATAGCCTAGCCTGAAGCCTAAAAGTAAGATGTTGATAGCTCCATGTATGTCTCAAAGTGTTGATATCTCATTATGTGTCTCAGTGTTGAAATCTCAATGTGTGTCTCTCAAATGTTTATAACATAATGTGTGTGTAAAGTGTTCATATAGCAATGTGTGTCTCAAAGTGTTGATATCTCAATATGTGTCTCAAAATGTTGATATGTCAATATGTGTCTCAAGAAGTCAGTTGATATTTCAATGTGTGTCTCAAAGTGTTGATATCTCAATATGTGTCTCAAAGTGTTGATATCTCAAACAAGAATCTCAAAGTGTTGATATCTCAATGTGTGTCTCAAAGTGTTGATATGTCAATGTGTGTAAAAAGTGTTGATATGTCAATGAGTGTCTCAAATGTTGATATCTCAATGAGTGTCTCAAAGTGTTGATATCTCAATGTGTGTCTCAAAGTGTTGATATCTCAATGTGTGTCTCAAAGTGTTGATATCTCAATGTTTGTCTCAAAGTGTTGATATCTCAATGTGTGTCTCAAAGTGTTGATATCTCAATGTGTGTCTCAAAGTGTTGATATCTCAATGTGTGTCTCAAAGTGTTGATATCTCAATATGTGTCTCAAAGTGTTGATATCTCAATGTGTTTCAATGTGTGTCTCAAAGTGTTGATATCTCAATGTGTGTCTCTAAAAGTGTTGATATCTCAATATGTGTCTCAAAATGTTTTTTTCTACAATACGTGTCTCAAAGTGTTCATGTCTCAATGTGCTGATTCGCGTATAAAAACTCAGTTGCCTCATTGAAGGCCGATAGCCTCTTGTTCTCACATGAAATTGATATCTCAATGTACGCCAGTCTCAGCAGTCTACTCATCTCTCCCTGTGTCAACCGTGAAGGACACGCAGTACATTGAAAATGTCTACGATTCACTAAATGTATGGTATGATTGTGAACTTAGTTTAAATATGTGGTGAAATATGACAATGTGACAACTCCACTAATAAAGACAGAGCAAACACGTGACGTTGCTCGTCAGACAACAAACGATAAATATTTAGAATCTGAATCTAAATTATTTAGATCTAGATTCTAAATATTTCTCGTTTGTTGTCTGACGAAGGGTTATACGAAACGTCACGTGTTTGCAATGTCTTTATTAGTGGAGTTGTCACTTATTGTCATATTTCGTTTGACTTCACTCCACTGTGGCTCCTTAGTATTAAATACTAGTTAAAAACACACCATTCTCTAGAGATATTTAACCTGACTATTACATTACCAAAACAAATTGTTAGCTAAAGCAAAAGGTAGGCGTTGTCTGGACTTTGATAAATGATTGAATGAATGTGGAATATACCGTATTTAGCCAAAGTAACCCCTGCTTCTATATAGAAAGGGTTTTGATGAAGTGACAGTGCATGAATATGAAATAAAAGATCTGTCATAATTATGCTGATGAAACCGTTTTTGCTATCACATGCAGTGAGCGGTTTAGACACGAAATAGTTTTGCCCGTGAAGAATCAGAGTGAAGAGAAAAAAAATGACTATGGACGCGCAATCAAAAAAAAAGAAAAAAAAAGACCAAAGCAATTAAAACGGAGAAATCGGTCGAGATACCAATTAATATCCAAATTAATATAGAAGTTATAAAAATGTCATTAAATGTGAACATCTGGGAACCACAGTAACAGGAGATAGCAAATGAATCACAGAAATAAGAAGAAAAAAAAAGCTTTGCATTAGAGCAAACTTATAAAAAAAAAGGAGTAAGTCACGGAAAGAACACAACAGAGAAAGACAACTAAAGATTATGACAGAGTTCTGTATGTCCCTCACATCAACATGATATGGATGTCAGACATGGCCATTGAACAAGAATATTATTAAATTAGTCAATTCATTCGAATTGAAATGTTACCAAAACAAAAAAAAGTCCTAAGGGTTTCATTGACTTAACACAGAACCAACTCATCCAGAAGAGAAGAATCACAGGTAAAGGAATGATGCCTGGAGGAACGGTTTGTCAGAGCTTTAAGAGTTGAAATACTTTGGCAACATCAAACAACGTGATGGTCCAGGAAGGGTAATTTTGAGGGCAAAATGAGTGGGAAAAAGAAACTGGGAAGATATACAGAAGATGGGAGAAAGAATATATATATATAGGAAGCTTTTGGGAAAAGAAAAAAATAGATACTATAGAGGTGCTGTCAGGGATGCAACGTCCGATGGGACATTATTGCAGTTGATGATGACGACGACGACGACGACGAATTTCTGCTTACATTGACTTTAAACTTTATGACATGTACTCACCTTTCCTGGTGAAATAAATTAATACCGACGATGAGACAGTGACGCATAAACTGGGGAATCCAAGACGGACGTAAACTCGTCGGATCCAAAGGGAAAGACACTGGACACCGGCGATCGCTTGTTTGGGTCTAGACGATAAAGATCCCAACCAATGAGAAAAGAGGGTAAAATTCCAGCCAATCACAGCTCGACTTAGCTTCAAACTTTCATAGACCCCCCATTACTCAATGGAACCATCTGACCATCTTCCCATCTGCATCGACGCAATACTTTAAGAGTCCTATCATGGGTGGCGCCCTGTGTCAGTTCAACCTGTGCGACAACTTTCTTATCTGGATCTGCTCTGCCAGCCAGACCACACCGAGAGATAGGTTACGTAAGGCAGCAACTAGATCTTGTGATCGGTTCGTTTTTCTCACTGTCCCAAGTCGGTGCAACACGATCAGGTAACACTTCCCCGTCATCGTGTATCTTCTCTTGGTTGGAGTCATAAGCTTTTGTACATGGGAATTGAAATAGATAATGCTCGTACATGCATGGTGATCTATGGCGGATGTAGTCCCATTTATACATCATGCATTGCCTCTAAACTAAGAGGAAGACTACCGATTGAACAATGTCATGTCTTATTAGAGTATGGAACTTGTAATTCGAATTTATGTGTGAAAGAAATGATGAGTGAGGATAGTCTGGAAGCACATCCTTTTATTCGACATGAAAGTGTCTGTAACAAAAAACAATTATTCCCGGTCTCCTAACTAGGTGACTTTTGTTGATTTAGTATAAATACTTGGTGCATATAATTTACCATATTAAGGAAATTATATTATGTTAGTTACGTATGTTTTAAAAAGAAGTAAGTCTGTTAAATTGTTCAATCTTCAGGGTTAGTTGCCTACCTAAAACTAAATGGAAAAAATTATAAATAAATAAGATTAAGAAGAAGAAAAAAAGTAAATAAAAATATTATTTTAAAACATTGAGTTATGATTGTCGAGCTACATTATCTCGTTATTTCGTTTTCATGCTATATTTGTGATTTCGTGTTTATCTATGACTATGATTCTGAAAATGGCTATTTTTTTAGTTTTGTTGCTGTTGTTTGTTGTTTTGCATTTTTGTTTTTGTTTGTTTTTTGTGCTTAAAAAAATAAAGAAAAGAATTTCAATAGAGTCGTTATTTTAACAGAACGGTATTGTTAGCTTAGTGAGTAAACTACTTGACTTGAGAACTTAGGTCCCTGGGTTCGAATCCTAACAATGCTAGGGCCAATGTAATGTTCCTGGGGAAAGATACTTAACATGAATATCTGCAACTTGCTCCAGGTATAGGTAGAAAACAGCAGCATGTGATGGTGTGAAAAGTCTGTCACAAGCTGGCATCCTGTCCAGTAGACAGTGGATTACAACTTGTTGCGCTACACGTCACAGATACCGGGTATGGCCATATCGATAATTGAAGGAACTTTGGTTTTACTTAATTATTTTAGTTAAGTTACCTATACCCATGTAGTCTATGTTAAATTATGTTATCACCAGACTAACATGTCCAGAAAATCTTAGCTCCAGAGCATAGTATAAAAACAGGGTAGGCCATGGGACAAGTTATCATCAACAGCATCCGAAGGACGAGCGGAGGTCAAACACAGGTCAATGGGGAACGCAAACGATGATGACCTCTTATCAATGTACCTTGTATTATCAGCGGTACCGGATTTGGTACATCCTACGCGGATAAACTGCAGCTTAGGGCCGCCTATGATTTGTTAGTGTAGAAGCCTTAAGAAGATTTCAGATTGATTTATTTTGTAATAAAAAAAAGATTATTTTGTTTGTTTGTTTGCGATAATAAATGAATGGTCTGTTGTTTCACAAACTGCTGAAACGTGTAAGAGAGACAGTCATCAATATTACGGTTGCAGCACAAAATATTGTGAATTTAAAGCATCTTTACCTTCTTTTATAAATCGTAAACTGTTTCTTTTTTTTTCAAATTATCTAAATGTGTAACAAAGAGTCCCAAAGTCGTTAATGAGCTTCGAACTTTACCAAGTTTGAACTACAACTCTATTTAACGTCGTCCTTCTCCATTTAGATGTCCGACGAAATACTATGACGTCTATGCTTATAGAATCAGCATGGCCACGTTGTGTCGATTGGTGCAGTCTAAACATAGATCACAGCCTTTGAATAACCCGGCATAATTTTGGCGTAATTTATGATAGGTTATGATGGACAGTGTATTTAAGACAACAAATAGGGCACGCGCCGTTATGCCAGATTACTAGTTGTCTGATTCTCTTCTTCTTCCCTGTAAAATTGGCGGGGAGATTGCGGGATGGGGAGATTGGGGTGGGGGGGGATGTCGGTTATGTGGAATCGTGTCCGATAGATTGATGTTTTGGTTTTCAATTTTTTTTCGAATAAAACTCACCCCCCCCCGCCCGCCCCTGTAACATGAATTAAATGTTAACCTTGTGGGTGCATGTGCTCTGTGCCAACTGCTGAATTCTTTATTTCGTTATCAGTTCCCATTCTAAATTCTGGTGTACGGCTTTAGATGCCCGAAATAATCTTTCTCCAGGTTGCCCTGTCCTGACATTTTCTGTTTCCTTCAGTGAATGTTTAATTTCTTTGCTTTAATGCCGCTTTTATATATCCTTCCACTTTATCCGTAGTCTGACTTTTTGGTTTATTACCTTGGTTTTTTTAGCATTGCGTACTGATTTAAATTTTCTGTTATCAGTCATTCTGTTTACATGCTCAAATAACCTGACTTGATTTACTTCTATCTTAGTTTTTATGTCATCTGCTTTGGTTTGGTCTCTTGTTGTTGTGTTTCTGATTTTGCCTCTTCTAGTTTTCCTTACAACATATCTTAGACATTTCATTTAAGCTGTCTGTACTCTACTGTATTCTCTACTGTCTAAGGTCCAGATTTCACTGCCATAGAGGAGAATAGGACAATGCACTGTGTTGTATACTGCTGATTTTGGTTTTTATTGACATTTCTTGTTTACCTATAAAAGCATTTCCTAAAAAGTTTCATTTTTCATTGCCTTTTAATTTCTCTGGCTGATTTCTTCTCACTTTTCCCTCTAAGTTAATCGTTACTCCTAGGTAATTGTAGATGTGAACTTGTTGTTACGTATCTCTGCCCAATTTAAGATTTTGTGTTTTTAGTTTGCCTTGTTACTAGCATTGTTTTTGTTTCTTTGCATTTGCGTTCATTTTTCTATTATCTAGTTCATTATTCAGCATATTGATATTATACTGAAGGTCATTTTCTGATTTTCCAAACAGAACAAAATCCACAGCAAATGAAAGCACTGACGCATTTACTAGTTTGAGTTTTTCCATACCTACATTCATGTTCTTCAGTTTTGAAAGGGCCTTTGCAATTGAATCCATAAATGTGATAAATAAAAGAGGGCCCAGGCTACAGCCCTGTCTTACTCCTATATCTATATCAAACTCTTCAGATACACTTCCAGCTACTCTCACTGCACATGTTGGTTTACTGTAATAACTTGCCGGCTCTGCATTGTGCTCTTTTAAAGAATACCATAGTGCATCCCTCATCACGGTATCAAATGTCTTTTCTAGGTCAATAAAACAGAGGTGCAAGCAATGTTCATTCAACTAATTTTGCTTCTATTACCTGTCTAATTGTAAATATATGGTCCTGTACACTTTTTCCTAGTCTGAATAAAATCTGATATTCTTCAATCTGATCTTCTAATCTTTTCCTCAGTCTCATTTCTAATATCATGGCACACACTTTTCCTGTTACGCCTAGTAGGAAATCTCTCTACAGTTTGAGAATTCCATATTTGATCCGTGATTTTGTTCTCTTCCTTTATTATTTCTTCTTTAGCATTCTTGGCTTGTCTAATTGGGCCTGCTTTGGCCTGTCTTGTGCTCTTCATTGCTCATCAGAAGAGCTTTTAATCTCCTTGGTAGCTTTCTTGAAGTCTTTGTCAAAAATTTTCTCATTGTCCCTGTTTTTGCTTTCGTCACTTCCTCTTGGTGATAGTTCTTTTACTCATGTAATTTATTGAGCGCTCTAAGCTTGATATATCGGGGTGGGGCGCTATACACAGAACTATTTAGTATTAATATTGTTAATCTATCTTATCCCTGGTCTTTTTCTGTGTAAGTATATCTCTCAGGGTTCCTTCTTATTTTTATCTTAGTTTTGACACCATTCTGTTCTTTTTCCTATCTCCTTTAATGTGTTTCCTACCATAAACCTATTCAGTACAACTTAGAAGTGTTTCCTTATACAGTTGCTACTTTTCTTCTATTGTGCTATCACTCAGATTAATATGCCTTTCAGCCATACATCTTATTCCCCTAGATTGGTATATCTGATTTACTTCTGGATTATTTAGTTCTTCTATTTTGAATTTAAAAGCCTTCTAAGCATAGAAAGAAGCATATAAATCAACCAACACTACCAATGTGGCTGAAATCTTTATTACAACACTAAATGAACCGTCACTATCAATGTGGCTGAAATCTTTATTACAACACTAAATGAACCGTCACTATCAATGTGGCTGAAATCTTTATTACAACACTAAATGAATCGTCACTATCAATGTGGCTGAAATCTTTATTACAACACTAAATGAACCGTCAATATCAATGTGGCTGAAATATTTATTACAAGAAAATCTGTATTACAACACTAAATGAATCAACAATATCAATGTGGCTAAAATCTGTATTACAACACTAAATGAATCAACAATATCAATGTGGAAATCTGTATTACAACACTAAATGAATCTATGTTACAACACTAAATGAATGAACAATATCAATGTGACTGAAATCTGTGTTACAACACTAAATGAATCAACAATATCAATGTGACTGAAATCTGTGTTACAACACTAAATGAATCAACAATATCAATGTGGCTAAAATCTGTTTTAAAACACTAAATGAATCAACAATATCAATGTGACTGAAATCTGTGTTACAACACTAAATGAATCAACAATATCAAGGAGGCTGAAATCTTAAATATTTTTGGCTTTTAAGGTTCTGATGACAGTTTGTGTTGTTTTTCTTTCTCACCCTGGGACTCAGTAGTCAAGGGGCAAGGTGTCGGCCGCTCAACCAAAAGGTAGTGGCTTCGAATCCACCATCGGTTGACAAAATTTCTTGATTTTTTTTTCGAGCAAAATCTTCCCCTGTGGTCAAGGTAGGTGGATTGATGCCTAGTCCTATCGGAGACGGAATCAGGAGGTACCGTGTGAAGATCACACACTATGTGTGGTCCCTGGGTCGTTGACAGGACAGTCAGGGCAAAATTTAAAATCCTACCAAAAACCCCGATATCACCATAGTAGTGGATGTGGGTAAATCAAATCAAATCAAATCAAATCAAATCAAATCAAATCAAATCAAATCAAATCAAATCAAATGAAGTCAAACTTTCTCACCTTTAGATTCTCATAAAGTTTTGTTTGTTTGTATATTTGTGTTTGTATTGTTATTGTTCTACGCTTTTAACCTTTTGACTCTTACAACGCTTTATTGTTATTATTGTTGTCGTTGCTGTTGTACTTTTCATCTTTGGATCGTGATAACAAAATGTGTGTTGTTGTTGTTGTCGTTGTTATTATTATGCTCCTTACCTCTCGTTTTCATGATTGTTCGTTGATTATTTCGTTCTGTTTTGTCAATTTGTTTCAATATGTATAAAAGAATGTATAACATTCCATAATATCTCAACATCTCCCTAGTACAATATTATATTAGTATGGAAGTTAATGAAGACCACAGTCTATGTTACAAGGGAGACAATAAGAAGAAACGATGGTAAAAATTGAAAACATGCAGTGACTGGCCTTGTTGGATGGCGTAAGACGTGTTGAAGTCGGAAGTTTGTGTGGTGGTAGTTTTTTAAAATTTGATTTGATTTGTGTGGTGGTAGTTTTTAAAATTTGATTTGATTTGTGTGGTGGTAGTTTTTAAATTTTGATTTGATTTGTGTGGTGGTAGTTTTTAAATTTGATTTGATTTTGTGTGGTGGTAGTTTTTAAAATTTGATTTGATTTGTTGTGGTGGTAGTTTTTTAATTTGATTTGATTTGTGTGGTGGTAGTTTTTTTAAATTTGATTTGTGTGGTGGTAGTTTTTTAAAATTTGATTTAATTTGTGTGGTGGTAGTTTTTTAAATTTGATTTGGTTTGTATGGTGGCAGTCTTCAAATTTGATTTGATTTGTGTGGTGGTAGTTTTTTAAATTTGATTTGATTTGTGTGGTGGTAGTTTTTAAATTTGATTTGATTTGTGTGGTGATAGGTTTTCAAAAATTTGATTTGTGTGGTGGTAGTTTTTTAAATTTGATTTGATTTGTGTGGTGGTAGTTTTTTAAATTTGATTTGGTTTGTATGGTGGTAGTTTTTAATTTGATTTGATTTGTGTGGTGGCAGTTTTTAAATTTGATTTGATTTGTGTGGTGGCAGTTTTAAATTTGATTTGATTTGTGTGGTGGTAGTTTTTTAAATTTGATTTGGTTTGTATGGTGGTAGTTTTTAAATTTGATTTGATTTGTGTGGTGGCAGTTTTAAATTTGATTTGATTTGTGTGGTGGTAGTTTTTAAATTTGATTTGATTTGTATGGTGGTAGTTTTCAAATTTGATTTGGTTTGTATGGTGGCAGTTTTCAAATTTGATTTGATTTGTGTGGTGGTAGTTTTTAAATTTGATTTGATTTGTGTGGTGGTAGTTTTCAAATTTGATTTGGTTTGTATGGTGGTAGTTTTTTAATTTGATTTGATTTGTGTGGTGGCAGTTTTTAAATTTGATTTGATTTGTGTGGTGGTAGTTTTTAAATTTGATTTGATTTGTATGGTGGTAGTTTTCAAATTTGATTTGGTTTGTATGGTGGCAGTTTTCAAATTTGATTTGGTTTGTATGGTGGTAGTTTTTAAATTTGATTTGATTTGTGTGGTGGTAGTTTTAAATTTGATTTGATTTGTATGGTGGTAGTTTTCAAATTTGATTTGGTTTGTATGGTGGCAGTTTTCAAATTTGATTTGATTTGTGTGGTGGTAGTTTTTTAAATTTGATTTGGTTTGTGTGGTGGTAGTTTTCAAATTTGATTTGATTTGTATGGTGGTAGTTTTCAAATTTGATTTGGTTTGTATGGTGGCAGTTTCAAATTTGATTTGATTTGTGTGGTGGTAGTTTTTTAAATTTGATTTGGTTTGTGTGGTGGTAGTTTTAAATTTGATTTTGATTTGTATGGTGGTAGTTTTCAAATTTGATTTGGTTTGTATGGTGGCAGTTTTTCAAATTTGATTTGATTTGTATGGTGGCAGTTTCAAATTTGATTTGATTTGTATGGTGGTAGTTTTCAAATTTGATTTGGTTTGTATGGTGGCATTTTTTCAAAATTTGATTTGATTTGTGTGGTGGTAGTTCTTTCAAAATTTGATTTGATTTGTGTGGTGGTAGTTTTAAAATTTGATTTGATTTGTGTAGTGGTAGTTTTTTAAAAATTTGATTTGGCTGTATCCACATCCACGAGTATGGTTTTGGTGGATTTTAACAATGTAAACAGCCAAGGGACTTTTAACGTGCTCAGAGAGTTGTGATCTGCACATGGGGCCTCCTTTTTATCGTCTGTCTACGATGGGACTAGACAATGATCCACCTACCTCTGGACCAGGAGGGGGGGGGGAGCAGGGTAGACTGCTCTAAAAAAACCCGATAAAATTGTTCGACCGTCGGTGGGGCTCGAACCCACTACCTCTTGGTTGAGAGGCCGACACCTTACCTCTCTTGTGGGGTGGTCGTCACTACACGGCAACTAAACTATTGGGTGTCCCGTGATTCTTGTATGTGCATGTATGTGGTCGTCACTAGACACGGCAACTAATGTATGTGTGGCATGTATGATTGATTCTGGTGTATGTGCATGTATGTGTTATGTATGTATATATGATTGTATGTATGTGTGTGTATATATGAATGTATGTATGTGCATATATGATTGTATGTATGTATGTGTGCATGTATGTATGTATAATTGCATGTATGTATATATATGTATGTGCGCATGTATGTGTGTGTATATATGATTGTATGTATGTATGTGTATATGTATGTGTATATATGTATGTATATGTGTATGTATTTATAATTGCATGTATGTATGTATGTATGTATGTATGTATATTTGGATGTGTGTATGTATGTACATTTGCATGTATGCATGTACTGTATTTGCATGTATGTATATATGTATATTTGCATGTAAGTATTTATGTATGTATCTATGTATGTATGTATGTATGTATGTATGTATGTATGTATGTATGTATGTATGTATGTATGTATGTATGTATGCATGTATGTATGTATGTATGTATGTATGTATGTATGTATCTATGTATGTATGTATGTATATATATTTCTTTTTCAATAACGAGTTTATTCAACAAATAAATAATTCCTTTTGTTGCGTGAATACAAAATATGCTTGTTTTTTCATCAACGATGTTTTTATTTTGGCTTTTCTTCTTTTTCCTGGGCAAATTTGTCTGAAAACCAGCTCACCTACTGAATAAAAAATATTCATAACTGTTCCCCGTTACCCCACATTCTATATTATTTCATAAGATGTACCTATGCCACCACCCCCTCTTTTCAGAGCTCATCCATTAAACCTTTCACCTCCCAAATCGCCTTCCCTTCCTCCTTCCCTTCATCTCCTCCCTTCATCTCCTTTTCCTTCCTTCCTCGCTCGCTTCCTTCCCCTTTCCATCCTCCCTCCCTCCTTCATCCCCTCCCTTCCCTCCCCCTTCATCCCTTCCTCCCTCCCTTCTGTCCTCCATTCCTATCTCCCTCCCCTCCTTCCTCCCTTCCTCCCTTCTTCCATCCCCTCCCTTCTCCTTCCCCCTTCACCCCTTCCTCCTTCCCTTTTCCCATCCCTTCCTTCCTCCCTCCCTTGCTCCCTCCCTTATTTCTTCTCTCCTTCCTCCCTTTCTCTCCTCACGTCCACCCTTCCTTCCGCGCCTCTCCTTCCCTCCCTTCATCCCTCTCTTCTTCACTCCTTTCCTTCCTTCATTCCTTCCTCCCTCTCTTCATCTATCCTTCTTTCTCTTCATCCCTTGCTTCCTCCTTTCTTCTTCCCTTCATCCTTTCCTCTGTTCCTTTATCCCATCTTCCTTCCTTCACCCTTTCCTCTCTCCTTTATCCCTTCTTCCTTCCCTTCACCCTTTCCTCTCTCCCTTTATCCCTTCTTCCTTCCCTTCATCCTTTTTTCTCTCCCTTTATCCCTTCTTCCTTCCCTTCATCCTTTTCCTCTATCCCTTTATCCCTTCTTCCGTCCCTTCATCCTTTCCTCCCTCCCTTCACCTCACCCTCCCTCTCCCTTCCTCCTTCCCCATTCTCCATCTCTCCCTCCCTCCTTTCATCCCTTCTTCCCTCCTTTCCTCCCTCCCTTCCTCCCTTCCTCCTCTCTCTTCCTCCCTCCCTCCCACTCTTCATGTCTCCCTCCCTCCCTTCATCCTTTTCCCCCTCCTTTCCTCCCTTCCTTCGTCCTTTCCCTTCCCCCTCCCTCCCCACGTCCTCTGTACCTTTCCCCCTTTATCCCTTCCTCCGTCCCCCTCCCTCCCTCATTTCATCCCTTTCTCTCTCCCTTCATCTCTCCGTCCCTCCCTTCATCTCTCTGTCCCTCCCTTCATCCCTTTCTCCCTCCCTTCCTCCCTCCCTGCCTCCCTTTCCTTCCTCCTCCCCTCCCTTCCTTCCTCCCTAGACAAGCAGGCAGACACATATAGATATATAGATAGACAGATAGATAGATAGATAGATAGATAGATAGATAGATAGATAGATAGATAGATAGATAGATGGATAGATAGATAGTAGTTCAATAAATGTATAGATAGATAGATAGATATTTCAATGAATATATATATATGTATATATATATATATATATATATATATATATATATATATATATATATATATATATATATATATATATATATATATATATATATAGATAGATAGATAGATAGATAGATAGATAGATAGATAGATAGATAGATAGATAGATAGAACGATTGATAAATAGATAGGTAGATAGACCGTTAAAAGATATAATGATAGACAGACAGACAGACAGATAAATAGATGGTTGGATATATAGATAAATATGTATATTGACACACTAACATATAGATAAATAGATATATAGATAGATAGATAGATAGATAGATAGATAGATAGATAGATAGATAGATAGATAGATAGATAGATAGATAGATAGATAGATAGATAGATAGATAGATAGATAGATAGATTTGATAGATAGATACTTTCACCAAGGAGAGCTAGGCTTAATTCCAATGTTTTAAACTCCTAATTACTTAGTCATGAATCCGAAAAGAAGAAGAAGAAAATTTAAAATGAAGATGAAAGGAAAATTTTCTTCAGCTGCACAAGTGTCTTCCGGAAGTCATTAAAGCAATTATCCTCTCCAACTTGGCCACCTCCCCATACCCGCTCTCCTCCACACTCAGACACCA
>JAXRKP010000085.1:2500-40000 GCA_037039925.1 Doris montereyensis
GTATGTATATATGTATGTATGTATGGTGTATGTATGTATATATGTCAAATATGTATGCATATATGTGTGTATGCATGTATTTTTATGTATGTACGTATGTATGTATTTATGTCTGTACGTATGCATGTATCTATGTATATTAAGGTATCTACAAGCTTGTCACACCCCGGCTGATATCAAACATAATTATTAGATCGAGTCAGAATTTGATCCTGAGGTTACACAGGTAGACGTGAACGCTACTATTCCAACTTTTAAGGGGGGTTGGCACCTGGATTGGCCAGTTTTTTGAACCTAACATTGTTTCTGTTCTTTGTTTTACATTCGGGTAGAACAATCATTTATCTACAAGTTCATGACAGAAAAATGTCCATATGACGTATAATTTTTTTTTTTACAAAATATTTTGTAGCAAGGGGTAGGTAAAAACGGTCAAAAATTTTGATGTAAATTACCCTAACATCGACTGAGAAAATGGCAGTAAAAACCCATATATTGGCGGTTAATCGCCAAATGTGGCAGCACATGATATTTGACCTCGTTTGCCGACGCCGATCAACGCATCTCCCGTCGCTGTGTGATATAAGAGGCGTTGCGCGTCAGTGTGTACGTAAACACACGCACAAGCATAGGATATAGAGGGAAAAAAAACAAAAAACTGGTCATTTCGACGTCTGTTTTCACAACAGTGCACATCTAAACCTAGATTTATAATCCTATTTACATAAGTAACAATGCCAGAGACTGTGGTCGAAAGAGTAAAGGGGGGCTGCTACAAAAGGGAAACCCGTCTGAAACGTTTGTTTTGTGTTATTTTCTGTTTTGATTTTTTTACTTGCATTTTTCTCGAAATGTGGTTTTTTCCACACTAAAATTATATCTTCTCCGCCATTTACCGTACGATTTGTATTATATTGGCACACAGGTTCCTCTTGTCAATGTTAATAGAATGACGTCCGTTTTATTTAAATATATTGTAAACGTTTTGAGAGAATTTGTTGTTTTTGTAATAAAAAACGCCGTTTTGTACATTCACGATAGAATATATAGTATTTTAAAAATTCAAAACAAAAAAAAAATATCCAAAATATCGAAAAAACCCGACGTCATTCTTTAGATATTGAATGGAAAAGACGATCTGCAAAAGTTTTGAGTGATTTTATTTATAACTAAGGGGAGGAGATAGATTTTGAAATTTGAGTCAAAATCCAAGATGGCAGTCAAGCGTTTCTATGGCAACCAAGCGCAACAAACTTTTCAATGATAAATGGTGATTGTATTTTTGACAGTTACTCATGTACATACTAAAATCAAAAACCTAAACTGAAAAGCAAAAAAAATAGAAGGCAACAACAAAAATACACATCAAAGCGAATTTCTCAAAGTTTGATAACGCTAGAAGGCAACAACAAAAATACACATCAAAGCGAATTTCTCAAAGTTTGATAACGCTAGAAGGCAACAACAAAAATACACATCAAAGCGAATTTCTCAAAGTTTGATAACGCTAGAAGGCAACAACAAATACACATCAAAGCGTATTTCCCAAAGTCTGATAACGCTAGAAGGCAACAACAAAAATACACATCAAAACGTATTTCTCAAAGTCTGATAACGCTAGAAGGCAACAACAAAAATACACATCAAAGCCTATTTCTCAAAGTCTGATAATGCTAGAAGGCAACAACAAAAATACATCCCAAAGCCTATTTCTCAAAGTCTGATAATGCTAGAAGGCAACAACAAAAATACACATCAAAGCCTATTTCTCAAAGTCTGATAATGCTAGAGGGCAACAACAAAAAATACACATCAAAGCGATAATATTTACACATCAAAGCGTATTTCTCAAAAATCTGATAACGCTAGAACGCAACAACAAAAATACACATCAAAGCGTATTTCTCAAAATCTGATAACGCTAGAAGGCAACAACAAAAATACACATCAAAGCCTATTTCTCAAAATCTGATAACGCTAGAAGGCAACAACAAAAATACACATCAAAGCCTATTTCTCAAAATCTGATAACGCTAGAAGGCAACAACAAAAATACACATCAAAGCCTATTTCTCAAAATCTGGTAACGCTAGAAGGCAACAACAAAAATACACATCAAAGCGTATCTCTCAAAATCTGGTAACGCTAGAAGGCAACAACAAAAATACACATCAAAGCGTATCTCTCAAAATCTGGTAACGCTAGAAGGCAACAACAAAAATACATCGCGTATCTCTCAAAATCTGATGTGCCTGAAAGGTCATATTTATAACTCCCAATACGGCCTGAAATAAAAGCTAAAATATATCACTCATGAAATCGTTCATCCGCTTATCAGTCATCAGTAAACATCTTCACATTGTTTAATCATGTTTGACATTGACGAATACGACCAGGCATTCCGAGTGCACGTGCCCAAAGCAGTACCCACTGTGGCAACCAAGGGCCTGGTCCATCAGTGACACAAACGTGAACAAAGGGCAAAATTTATTGGACCAATTATTTGTAAGCCGAATGAAAGAGAAGAGATTTGAAACAGGCCAAGTGATATTTTTTCATTTGATTTTACCCACATCCACAACTAAGGTGATCTCGAGGTTTCTTTTGGTACGACATTAATTAATACTGTAAACAGCCAAGTGATGTTTTAACGTGCACAGGGTTGTAATCTGCACACGGAACACACCTTTTGTTCATCGTCCGTCTCCGATGGGATTAGGTGTCGATCCACCTAACTTGACTAGGCGTAAGGGAGGGGAGGGGGTAGGTAGAGGGTAGATTTTGCTCGAAAAAAAATTGGAGAAAATTTGTCAACCGTTGGCGGGGGCTCAAACCCACTACCTTCTGGTTGAGAGGCCGACACCTTGTCCGGGGCTACTGCGTTCCCCTGAAAGAGGCCTAACCAAGGAACTAAAACAAAGCAAAGAAGTTGTGTACATGCGCACTCACATTGCCAATTACTTTTTGCTTGGATGCCAACCCGAAATGTATCTATCCGTCTCTTCGTAAATGATGTTAATTAAATTTTACAAATTCACTTTCGAAGTGAAATTGTTGAAACGATGCCTTATCATCAACAACAAAAATACCCATAAACTTCAGGAAAAGAGGACTTTAATGTTACATAGTGACAGTCCTGTTATAATATGTAATTTATTTCATGCTTGCGACACTCGGACAATTAATGTCAACTTCAGAAGGAAACTTGAAGCAACATACTAATACTATATGTGTTTTTAGATGTATGTCGATGGTTCCATGGACACAGGAAGACACGTGATCATAATTATTATCAAAGGAAGATGAAAGCTTAAAGGACACTAAACACAAAATATCATGAAAGGGCAGGCACAATTCTTTGACCACATGATAAGAGAAAAGGATTACAACATCTGAATAAGAACAGGAAAAATTGATTGGAAAAAGAAGCTGTGGACGACAACGAATACAAATGATGTTGGACAAAATCACAACATGGCTGAGAACGATAAATACAAACAACGCCACCATCAGTGCATCAGAAAATCTTGGAAAATGGACAGACGTGAAAGCCAACGCCAGCCGACAAGACAGTGAATGAATGAATGAATGAATGAATGAATGAATGAATGAATGAATGAATGAATGAATAAATGAATGAATGAATGAATAAATGAATGAATGAATGAATGAATGCATGAATGAATGAATGAATGAATTGAATGCCTGTCTTTGTCGTTGAAAAAGGGTCTCGGGGGGTCTCGGTGTCGGCTTCTCAATTATACGGCCATGGGTTCACTTCTGACAGTTGGACATATTCTCCTTCCTTCCTTCCTTCCTTCCCTGGTTTAAATAGGTAGATCGACACCTAGCTCCATTTGGGCGAGGTAGGGGAGGGGGAAGAGGACTCCGCAGTCCATAGGCAAGGCGTTGGCCTCTCAACCCAAAGTAGTGGGTTCGAGCCCCGCCGACGGTTGAAAAACAATTCTCGATTTTTTCGAGCAAAATCTACTCCCCTCCCCCTTCCTGGTCCAGGTAGATGCATCAACCCCTGACATCACCTTAGTTGTAGATGTGGGTCAATGAAATCGAATCAAAGCTCCATCGGACAGACGGAGAAAGAAACAAAACAAAACAAGGAGGTCCTGTGTGCAGTTATCAACAATCTGTGCATGTTAGAATCCCGTGGCAGTTTATAGACGAGATTCGGGCACAATTAAAAGTCCTATCAAAACCCACAAGGTCACCTTGGTTATAAGGTAAAAAAAAGTAAAGTTTTTTAAAGGCCCTTAAGGCCTATAGAGCCAGGCGTATCCCGATTTCTATAGCGCGAGGCGGAACTGGGAACAATAATCACCTCCTGGCCAGGACGCTGAGTCTCACACAGGTATTTACTCCCAAGCTAGGGCTTGTACCCAATACACCTGGGTAGAGTGGGGGAATGCGTGTTAAGTGTCTTTCCCAATGAACACGCCGTCGAACCTGGGTTTGCTAGGATTCGAACTCGAACCTCACGATCCCCAGTCCGGTAAGCCTAACCGCTCGTCTACCGACGCCCCACCTTAGTTGTGGATGTGAGGTAAATTGAAAATGAGAATCAAAACGAAGTCGCTAAAGATGGGGCAGCTCAAAAATTATCTGTCCTATTACGTTCCTCTAAATTCTCTTCATTGCCCTCTGGATATCCTTTTTAACTACTTATCCTTTAGATTGGATAGATTGAAAGTCGTCTGTCAAACATTCGTTTGTATTTCATATCCATATTTCCATAACTTTTCTCTTTTCTACGTGTGTTCAAGCTGCAAGACAAAGGAACTCGCACACTTGTATTCATGTTTACCAACAAAATATTACACCTGGCACCCATCAGACATGAAAAACATGGCCACTATTACATCTGGCACCTATCCAGACATGAAAAACCATGGCAACTATTACACCTGGCAACCATCAGACATGAAAAACCATGGCCACTATTACATCTGGCAACCATCAGACATGAAAAACATGGCCACTATTACATCTGGCAACCATCAACATGAAAAACATGGCCACTATTACATCTGGCAACCATCAGACATGAAAAACCATGGCAACTATTACACCCTGGCAACCATCAGATATGAAAAACATGGCCACTATTACATCTGGCAACCATCAGACATGAAAAACATGGCCACTATTACATCTGGCAACCATCAGACATGAAAAAACATGGCCACTATTACATCTGGCAACCATCAGACATGAAAAGCATGGCCACTATTACATCTGGCAACCATCAGACATGAAAACCCATGGCAACTATTACATCTGGTAACCATCAGACATGAAAAACATGGCCACTATTACATGAAAAACATGGCACCCATCTGGCAACCATCAGACATGAAAAACATGGCCACTATTACATCTGGCAACCATCAGACATGAAAAACATGGCCACTATTACATCTGGCAACCATCAGACATGAAAAACATGGCCACTATTACATCTGGCAACCCCATCAGACATGAAAAACATGGCCACTATACATCTGGCAACCATCAGACATGAAAACCCATGACCACTATTACATCTGGCAACCATCAGACATGAAAACCCATGACCACTATTACATCTGAAAAGCAACCATCAGACATGAAAACCCATGACCACTATTACATCTGGCAACCATCAGACATGAAAACCCATGACCACTATTACATCTGGCAACCCATCATCTGACCATGAAAACCCATGACCACTATTACATCTGGCAACCATCAGACATGAAAACCCATGACCACTATTACATCTGGCAACCATCAGACATGAAAACCCATGACCACTATTACATCTGGCAACCATCAGACATGAAAACCCATGACCACTATTACATCTGGCAACCATCAGACATGAAAACCACTATTACATGGCCACTATTACATCTGGCAACCATCAGACATGAAAACCCATGACCACTATTACATCTGGCAACCATCAGATATGAAAACCCATGGCCACTATTACATCTGGCAACCATCAGACATGAAAACCCATGACCACTATTACATCTGGCAACCATCAGACATGAAAACCCATGGCCACTATTACATCTGGCAACCATCAGACATGAAAACCCATGGCCACTATTACATCTGGCAACCATCAGACATGAAAACCCATAACCACTATTACATCTGGCAACCATCAGACATGAAAAACATGACCACTATTACATCTGGCAACCATCAGACATTAAAACCCATGACCACTATTACATCTGGCAACCATCAGACATAAAAACCCATGACCACTATTACATCTGGCAACCATCAGACATGAAAACCCATGGCCACTATTACATCTGGCAACCATCAGACATGAAAACCCATGGCCACTATTACATCTGGCAACCATCAGACATGAAAACCCATGACCACTATTACATCTGGCAACCATCAGACATGAAAACCCATGGCCACTATTACATCTGGCAACCATCAGACAGAAAAACCCATGACCACTATTACATCTGGCAACCATCAGACATGAAAACCCATGACCACTATTACATCTGGCAACCATCAGACATGAAAACCCATGGCAACTATTACACCTGGCAACCATCAGACATGAAAACCCATGGCCACTATTACATCTGGCAACCATCAGACATGAAAACCCATGACCACTATTACATCTGGCAACCATCAGACATGAAAACCCATGATCACTATTACACCTGGCAACCATCAGATATGAAAACCCATGGCCACTATTACATCTGGCAACCATCAGACATGAAAACCCATGACCACACATCTGGCAACCATGAGACATGAAAACCCATGACCACTATTACATCTGGCAACCATCAGACATGAAAACCCATGGCCACTATTACATCTGGCAACCATCAGACATGAAAACCCATGACCACTATTACATCTGGCAACCATCAGACATGAAAACCCATGACCACTATTACATCTGGCAACCATCAGACATGAAAACCCATGACCACTATTACATCTGGCAACCATCAGACATGAAAACCCATGACCACTATTACATCTGGCAACCATCAGACATGAAAACCCATGACCACTATTACATCTGGCAACCATCAGACATGAAAACCCATGACCACTATTACATCTGGCAACCATCAGACATGAAAACCCATGACCCACTATTACTCTGGCAACCATACACCCTGGCAACACACCATCAGACATGAAAACCCATGACCACTATTACATCTGGCAACCATCAGACATGAAAACCCATGACCACTCACGTTGTTTAGCAGAGTAGTGTTCAAATGACAGACCGCCTCTGATATAAAAAAACATGTCCAATGTTAGCAACTGCTCCAAATTGCAACCATGTATGCTATTAGCATTACTACTTACTTTTATTTATAAATCATAGCGATACACACAAACACATTGTCCACTTTAACTAGTTTAAGAACAATATATATATATATATATATATATATATATATATATTATAGGAACTTTACTTCTGTTAGACATTTTTTAAAATTCTAAGAACAGTCAAAAGATGGAGCAGTTAACAGTTCAAAACGATAATTTCTAAAATTAGTTATTCTTTTAGCGGGCAGTGGACAGAAAAGCACCTGTACTGGGAGTAGATGATCCCGCCCTCTGCGAGTCTCCTGCTGCCTTGCAGGCAGGTTTTGGCTGACCAAAGGCTAGGGAGTTAAACCTGACAGAAAACAACCTGCTGCGTTGCAGGCTGGTCTTGAATGACCGAAGGCTAAGGGAGTTAACCCTGACGGAAAATAACAAGGCCTGGTAGGGGGCCTCAAGGTGGCAGGCCCACCATTTACCTAGGGTACAGTGGGATAAACCCCTGCTTATCCAAAACCAAACTGATTCAGAGAAATAAATGCAGTATACCCCGCTCGATCTTTCAACAACGAACATTGACATGAACACAGACTGTGATTTTTGGGACATGGAATGTTAGGGCAATAAATGGAAAAGAGTTAGAATTAGTTGAAGAAATGGAAAAAATAAAAAGTCGACATTTTGGCCACTACAGAAACAAAGAAAAAAGGACAAGGAATAGAAAATGTAGAATTAAATCATATGTTAATCTTCTCAGGAGTAGACGTCAAAGATAGAGCTAGAGCAGGAGCAGGCCTCTAGTGCATAAAAGGCATGAAAAACTACTAGAAAGTTGGAAATTTATAAGCCCATGGCTATTAGAGGTAAATATTAAACAAAAAGGAAGAGAAACTAAATTATTAGTAGCTTATGGACCAAACGAAGATGCCACCAACGAAGAAAAAGATATCTTCGAAAACAATTTACAAACAGATGCAGAGAATCTCAAACCGAAACAGGAACTTCCGGGTAATGCTTTTAGGAGATTTAAACGCTAAAGTAGGCAACGATGTAGAAACGTCAGGAAGAGTGATGGTTAAAGAAGGAGACACAAGAACTTCTCCAAATGGAGAGAGATTAATAGATTTTTGCCTAAAGAATAACATGAAAATAGCAAACACCTTTTTTCCTCATAAAGATATCCACAAATATACAAGAGTAAATGAAGACAGGTGTGAAAAAGTCAATGATAGACTACATAATAGTTAGCAGCTCCTTTTTTTACAGTTCAATGGATGCAAGAGTAAACAGAGGAGCAGAAATATTAAGTGATCATCACCTAGTGATTGCCAAAATGAGATTACTGACTGAAGAAAAAACAATCAGAAAAGGAAAAAAAAAAAAACTAATAAACTCAAAATAGAGGAACTAAATAAACCAATAGTAAAATAGATATACCAATGTAGGATAAAAAGATGTATCAGTGAAAGGCAGATGGATCTGAATGATAGCACACTAGAAGTAGAAGAAAAGTGGCAAATGTATAAAGAAACACTCCTCAGTTGTACTGAAGAGGTCTGTGGTAGGAAACAAATTAAAGGAAATGGGAAAAGAACAGCATGGTAGAATGATAATGTCAAGACTAAGATCAAAAGAAAAGAAGGATGCCTGGAAGAAATACTTGCAGAGAGACCAGAGGTTAGGATAGATTACGTGAATGAAACTATCGCCAAAGAGGAAGTGAGGAAAGCAAAACAGGAACAATGGGAACAGTTTGGACAAAAACTTCAAGAAAGCTATCAAGGAAATCAAAAGCTGTTCTGGGGGGCAATGAAGAGTATGAGAAAGACCAAAGCATGTCCAATACGACAAATTAAGAATGTCAAAGAATAAATCATGAAAGTGAAAGAAGACAGCGAAATAATGGAAAAGTGGAGAAAGTATTTTAAACAATTACATAATCCCCCCAGAACGTATGAAATAAGGAGTAAACGTCAAATAGTAAAAGCAACAAGTAATCTAGAGAAGACAGCTGAAGATGTAGATATATCATTGGAAGAAATCCAAACAGCTACAAGGAAAGTGAAAAATAGGAAAAGCCCCAGGAGCAGATCAAGTTTATAAAGAAACGATTAAAAACCAAGGGAGAGAGGCAGACAAACTACTACATGCAATATTCCAACAAGCATGAAAGTCCAAACAGGTGCCAGACGACTGGAAAAAGGGAACAGTAGTATCAATACACAAGAAAGGATCAGCCATGGAATGATCAAACTATAGGGGATATCACTACTCAGGGTTTCAGGAAAAGTGTATGCCAGGATACTGGAAATGAGACTAAGAAGGAAAAGAGTAGAGGATCAGATTGAAGAGCACCAGAGTGGATTTAGACCAGAAAGAAGTTTACAAGACCACATATTTACAATTAGACTAATAATAGAAAAATTCCTTAAGAGAAACATTGACTTACACCTGTGTTTTATTGGCTTAGAAGATGCAGAGCAAAATTTAATAGAAGCTATTAACAGTTTTTACAATAAACTAACGTGTGCAGTGAGAGTAGCTGAAAGATATCTGCAGAATTTGACGTAGATATAGGAGTAAGACAGGGTTGTGTCCTATGTCCTCTTTTGCTTATCACATTTATGGATTTAGTCGTAAAGGCATCCTCAAACATGAATAAAATGAATGTAGGTATGTGGAAGTTCAAATCAGTAAATGTATCTATGCTTTCATTTGCCGATGATTTAGTTCTGTTTGGAAAAATAACAGAAAGTGACCTTCAGTCGAATATCAACATTATGAACAATAAACTAAATAAAAGAGGAATGAGAGTAAATCAATGCAAAGAAAACCAAAGCAATGCTAGGCGAAATATGACAATAAGTGACAACTCCACTAATAAAGACCAAACAAACACGTGACGTTTCGGGTATAACCCTTCGTCAGACAACAAACGAGAAATCTTTAGAATCTAGATCTAAGTAATACCCTCCGGCATCACACAATGTGATGTCAGAAGAAAAACATAAAGGAGAAAGAAAGAAAGAAAAAGACAGTGATGTTAAGAAATGTAGCAGACGGGGGTGTGAAGAAAGAGCGAGAGTGAAAGGTTCAGATCTAGAATGAAATAAAAATATGAAAATAAGTATGTAATAAAAGGTGAGAAGGAGATAGAGAGAATGAGAGAAATATATAGAGACAGTGTGTGTGTGTGTGTGTGTGTGTGAGAGAGAGAGAGAGAGAGAGAGAGAGAGAGAGAGAGAGAGAGAGAGAGAGAGAGAGAGAGAGAGAGAGAGAGAGAGAGAGAGAGAGAGAGAGAAAGAGAGAAAGAAAGAAAACAGGCAGGGAAGAATGAAAGGGAGAGAGAGACGTGTGAGTATGGGAAACAAGAACGAAAAAATAGGATAAATGTAAGACTAGATCTATATCTCACTGGGTCTAGAAAGAAGAAATGATAGGATAAATGTAAGACTAGATCTATATCTCACTGGGTCTAGAAAGAAGAAATAATACAGAATGAATGAAAGGAAGTGTTAATCAAGATAAAAATTAACACTGAAGGTGCGAAATGTATATAAATTACAAATTTATCGATACAATAAGGGAAGAGAGTAAACAACTTAGCTGAAATTTCAAAAAATGCCAGTTAGGACTAGCTTTTGACAGCGTAACTTGCGGCGCTCCTAAACCTGTTCTTTCATGGTTCCAAGTAAAATCTACATTGAGACTTCGGTATAAGGCGCTATATGAATAAACTTTATTTTCATTATATATTATCATTATTACCTGACCTGATATCGATGCTTTTCGACGGAAACGAGTACGTCTGTTCAAGACCCGTTTTCTATAATGAATGAAGCATAGATCGTTTGACAACCTGAAGGCTCAAACTGACGGGGACCACTTGTATTCTGACCTCTCCATTTGTGTTAAAATATATCCCCCTCCCCCCACTCCAATCCATCCTCCTTATAAGCATGTGCGTGAATGAGTCATAGCTAAACGATCATGTTAACGATGATGATGACGACGATAAAGATGACGGTGATGATAATGATTTTAGTTGTAACGCAAATGACAATTTTGATAGTGTCTGATATTGATGATGATAATGACAGTGATGATAATGACGACGATGATGATAATTTTGATGTGCATGACGATAACGATGATAGTGGAGGTGGTGATGGTTGTCGTCGTAGACGTAAGGTTGCAAGGATACGAGAAGAGGTGAAAACGTATAATTTCCACAGTATAATAGTGAATGTCAGGAAGGACAGAGGTGAAAACGTATAATTTCCACAGTATAATAGTGAATGTCAGGAAGGACACAGAGGTGAAAACGTATAATTTCCACAGTATAATAGTGAATGTCAGGAAGGACACAGAGGTGAAAACGTATAATTTCCACAGTATAATAGTGAATGTCAGGAAGGACACAGAGGTGAAAGCATAAACAGTAAAGACGTTTCTAGGACACAGAGACTGAAAAAACAAAACGTTTCTATTCATGCACATGCATATCAATAGCTGTTGAAAGCAATTCAGCAATGCATATCAATAGCTGTTAGAAAGCAAAATAAAAGCAATACATTCACATGCATATCAATAGCTGTTAGAACGCAAAACAAAGCAATTCATGCAATGCATATCAATAGTTGTTAGAAAGCAAATAATTCATGCACATGCATATCAATAGTTGCAAAACAAAGCAATTCATGCACAGAAGCTGTTAGAACGCAAAACAAAGCAATTCATGCACATGCATATCAATAGTTGTTAGAAAGCAAAACAAAGCAAAACATTCACATGCATATCAATAGTTGTTAGAACGCAAACAAAGCAATTCATGCACATTAGGAATTTGAAGAAAACACCGATTTCATTACTTGCATATCAATATTTTCTTTCTTCTTTTTTTATTCACATGCATATCAATAGTTGTTAGAACAAAACAAAGTAATTTAGAATTTCAACAAAAAATGCTTACGAGGTATTGCTTGTCTTTTTTTATTATTTCTATTACCGGTAATTTTATTTCAACACAGAATGTACATGTATTGCTTGTCCTTTTATTCTTTCTATTACCGGTAATTTCATATTAACACAGAATGTACATATATTGCTTGTCCTTTTATTCTTTCTAATACCGGTAATTTCATATTAACACAGAATGTAATGTACATGTATTGCTTGTCCTTTTTTTTCTTCCACTTTACCAGTAATTTCATTTTAACATAAAATGTACATTTATGTATTTTTGTTATCCACGCCTCTTTTGCAGTGTGACGTCACGAAGCGATGGCGCCAAGCATGTCACGTGACCTAATTATAGTCTTCCTATGCCTGATGCCTGTGATCGTAGCCACACAATCCTCACAGAAGACCAGAGAAAGTATCATTCAAGGCTTATTCGATAAAACAGCAGCTTTACAGGTAAGGAATCACAGAAAGCTTAATACTTTATGAATACTACAGGATGTTCGTAAAATCTATAGACACATAATATTATGTAGACAAAAATAAAATTTCAAGAAATGAAATTTTAACGTTTTTAATTTTATTCAATTGGAATAACATCTTAAGCGTAACTCCCATCAACTCATATTTCTTTCGACAAAGCCATAGTGGATAGAATAATAATGATAATAATAATAATAATAATAATAATAATAATAATAATAATAATAATAATAATAATAATAATAATAATAATAATAATAATAATAATAATAATAATAATAATGATACTAATAACAACAATAATAATAATAATAATAATAATAAATAATAAATAATAATAATCTAATAATAATAATAATAATAATAATAATAATAATAATAATAATAATAATAATAATAATAATAATAATAATAATAAGAAGAAGAAGAAGAAGAAGAAGAAGAAGAAGAAGAAGAAGAAGAAGAAGAAGAAGAAGAAGAAGAAGAAGAAGAAGAAGAAGAAGAAGAAGAAGAAGAAGAAGAAGAAGAAGAAGAAGAAGAAGAAGAAGAAGAAGAAGAAGAAGAAGAAGAAGAAGAAGAAGAAGAAGAAGAAGAAGAAGAAGAAGAAGAAGAAGAAGAAGAAGAAGAAGAAGAAGAAGAAGAAGAAGAAGAAGAAGAAGAAGAAGAGGAAGAAGAAGAAGAAGAAGAAGAAGAAGAAGAAGAAGAAGAAGAAGAAGAAGAAGAAGAAGAAGAAGAAGAAGAAGAAGAAGAAGAAGAAGAATAATAACGAAAAGAATAATGATAATAATAATAAAAATAATAATAATAATAATAATAATAATAATAATTAATAATAATAATAATAATAATAATAATAATAATGATAATGATAAAAATAATAATAATAATGATAATAATAATCATAATAATAATAATAATAATAATATAATAATAATAATAATAATAATAATAATAATAATAATAATATGATATGATAATGATAATGATAATGATATGATAATGATAATGATAATGATGATGATGATGGGGATGGTGATGATGATAATAATAATAACTATTATTATTATAATATAATTCATTTCTATAGCGCCCACTCCCACCTTACGACAGCTCTAGGTGCATAGTTATACATACAAATTAAAAACAAGAGCAATGTACATATTTAAAATAAAATAAAAACACAAGAAAGTATAATATTATTTATAAAGGTGTATGGTACATGAATTAAAATCGCATAATAGAAACAATTATTTTTCTTCTAAGAAGCATCGCATGAGGCATGCTTTGAGAAGTTTTTTAAAGGTGTCTTCCGACGTGTCAAACATAGATCGTATTGACAGCGGAAGAGCATTCCAGCCGTGAGGATCTGCTTGTTTTAAATAATTTGAAGCTCTATCAGTTTTAAATTTGTAACACAATGTGGTCATTTTGTATATTATTCTTTTATCGATCGGGAGCCAATGCAGAGACATGAACATAGGAGTAATGTTTAATGAACAGACTCTGTCATTAAAATGATAAATTAAGTTCACCAAAAGATACTAGAACAATTGTTCTAGTGTCTTTGTGTTTATTGCATTGTATTTAAATTGATACTGGAAACAAATTTTAGTCCATTGAGTTCTTTCTTTCTTTCTCTGTATCAGTTTCTACTCTACCTTTCAGTGTAGGGGTTTAGTTACCTTCTCCAGGCTGCCCTGTTATGACATTTTCTGTTTCCGTCTGTGAAGATTAAATGCATATGGTTTAGTGCCTCTTTTATATCTTCTTCTCACTTTCTCCAAGATCTGCCTTCCTTGGGGGTTAAGCACTGTAAAATGACTTAGCTATTCTCATATCATTCACTCTGTTTACACGCCCAAACCGCCTGAGTTGATTTATTTCTATCTTAGTTTTTATGCCATCTGTTTTGATTTGATCTCTTTATATTGTGTGTCTGATTTTGTCTCTTTAGTTTTCCCTTCTGCTCTTCTGAGTTATTTTATTTCAACTGCTTGTACGCTACTGTTTTCCGTACTGTCTAAGGTCCAGGTTTTACTGCCATTAAAGAGAATAGGACAACAAAATGAGTTGTATACTGCTATTTTGGTTTTTGTTGACAATTCCTGATTACCTATAAATACCTTTCCTAGAGGGTTATATGTTGTCATTGCCTCTCACTGCACATTTTGGTTTATAGTTGTATTATTTTTTATGAAAGAATGCCATAGTTTATCTCTCTCACAATATCAAATGCCTTTTCTAAGTCAATAAAACAGAGATACATATCAATGTTTCTTCACATCAACATTTCACAATTTGTGTAGTTGTAAATATACGGTCCTAAACACTTCTTCCTGGTCTGAATCCGCTCTGGTGTTCTTTTAATCTGATTCTTTACTCTTTTCCTCAGTCTCACTTCTAGTATCCTGGCATACATTTTGCCTGGTACGCATAGTTGTGATATCTCTCTATACTTTGATAATTCCATAGCTGATCCTTTGGTGTCATCGTTCTTGTTTTCCACCAATCATCTGACATCTGTTTTGACTTCTACACTTGTTGGCATATTGCATACAGTAGTTTGTCTGCTTCTCTCCCTTGGGTTTTTTAATTATCATTTTTGGATAAAATTGATCTGCTCCTTGGGCCTTTCTAGCTTATCTCATCGTAAAGCTGTTTTGATTTCTTCCATTGAGATATCTACATCTTCAGTTATCATATGGATTACTTATTATTCTTACTAATTAATCTGTACTCCTCGTCTCATATGTTCTTGAGGGATTATGTAATTGCTGAAAATAAGCTCTCCATGTTTCCATGATTTCGCTGTCTTCCTTCATCATTTCTCATTTAGCGTTCTTCAGTTGTATAATTGGACATGCTTTGGTATTTCTCATATTTCTTATTTCTGCCAGAACAGCTTTTTTGATTTCCTTGTGTAGTCTTTTGCACAAATTTGGGTCACTGTTCCACTTTGCTTTCTTCCCTTCCTCTTTTGTGATAGTTCTTCCACTAACGTAATCTATCCCATCCTCTGGCCTCTTCGTTTGTAAGCATTTTTTCCAGGCTTCGTTGTTTTCTTTTATCCTAGTCTTGACATTCTCATTCCACCATGCTGTTTTTCCTTTTGTCCTTTAATTTGTTTCCTACCTCAGATTCCTTCAGTACAAATGAGGAGTGTTTTCTTGTACAGTTGCCACTTGTTTTTCTATTATGCTATCATTCAAATCAATCTGCCTTTCACTGATAAATCTTTTTATCCTATATTGGTAGATCTGTTTTACTTCTGGTTCATTTAGTTCTTCTATTTTGAGTTTAGTAGCTTTCTTTTCCATTTATTTTCCGTTTGTTTTCCTCATTCAGTAATCTAATTTTTGTAATCACTAGGTGATTTAGCTCATCTGTTAGCTCGTGCATACATTGCCTATAAAAAAAGGGAACTGGAAACTATAATGTAGTCTTTGATTAACTTTTCACTTCTATCTTCATTTACTGTTGTATATTTGTGGATATCTTTATTTGGGGGAAAAAGTGTTGGCTATTATCGTGTTATTCTTTAGGAAAAAAGCTATAAGTTTCTCTCCATTTGGAGAAGTTATTGTCTTTTCTTATTTACCTATCACTCCACCTGCTGTCTTTTCATTGTTGCCTACTCAACATTGTTGACTTCTCTAGCATTTATATCTCCTAAAACCATTAGTTTCTGTTTGGGTTTGAGGTTCTCTGCAGCTATTAGTAAATCGTGAGGAGATTAAAGTATGATTTGGCCCTACATTTTCTATTCCACGGCTTTTTTTTCTTTTCTTTGTTGTTGTTAAGGGGGGGTTAGGTGATCGGGGGGGTGGTCGGTGATAGCCAAAATATCTACTTGGTATGTTTCCAATTATTCAACTTTTCCAATTCGTCAGCAACTTATAACTCTTTTCCACTTATTGCTCTAACATTCCATGTTCCAATAATCACTCCGATATCGTTTCCAGGGTCGTTTTCCTGAGGTAAACCCAGATATCATATCTTTTTCTCTCTCTGAATCTCTTTGTTTTATGTAAGCATGTGATTAACCCACTGTACGCTAGACAGGTAGTGTGGTTGCCAACGTGCGGGCCCCTGCAAGGCTTTGGGTGTGATTTTCTGTCGGGGTTAATTGTCTTAGTATTTGGGCAGCCAAGACCCGCCTGAAAGGCAGCAGGAGACTCATGGAGTACGGGGCCTCTTAATCCGACCGGGACATGCGCAGACGCATGTATTTATTTTATGCAGGGCGGATGTCTCCTAGAGCTGCAAATCATCGGAAGTATCATATAACAATGTCTGCCTTGAATATACCCCATTCCTAAACTAATCGGTACTTGTATCGTCTGTCAGGCCCCCAAAGATGTTCCTTACAGGAGCTTCTTAAGTTGGATGAAAGAGCGGGTATGTACAAGAGTGAGATAAAACTAAATTTGTATGGGAAGCTGTCCATGGCGGAAGTGAGACGCCATGGCAATGTTTACGACAACAACATGTTTGTGACAGCGTGGGTGACGTCATCGCTTTTGGAGGCTACGCGATACCAGCAAGCTGTCCGTCCCTCTGATTGGCAGCTGGATGCAGCTCTAGACGTGAGTTCAAAAGTTCACCTCGGTCTATCTCTAGATCTAGATATCCTAGTGTTTTGCTATTGTGTTGTGTTGTGTTGTGTTTTTGCTTAGTGTTTACGTTTGATGAGTTTGGTGGATTTGTTTTCCGTTAACTTGGTTTGATGTAATTTTACCCACATCCACAAATTAAGCTGATCTTAGGGGTTTTTGGTAGGATTTTTAGCATACTGCCCGGACTGCCCTGTAAACAGCCAAGGGATCTTTGACGTGCACATAGTGTTGCGATCTGCCACAGGACCTTCTTTTTAACGTCCGTCTACGATGGGACTAAGTGTCGATCCCCTATCTGGACCGGGGCGGGGTTATTTACTTCTATGGGCGTCTGTTTTGTTTGGGGTTTGGTTTGGGTTTTTTGCCATTTATCTTTGTTTTTAATTGTTTCTGGCCAGTGGATTTCAAAGATGTTTTGTAGGCACTTGTTTAACAAAGTATAATTTTATCCCTCTGTATAATATAATGTGAAGATTTGGGCATATTATGTAGACGTGTGAACTGATATTTGTTTGTGTGTGTTCGTGTGTGTGTGTGTGTGTGTATTTGCCGGTATGTGTTTGTAAATGCGTGTTATGCAGATATATGCACCACGATGTAATTTCTCAATGGAGATAAGAAAGTTATCTTTATATAAAAAGGTAATGTAGACACGGATTAAATATACAGGTATTTTATGAATGGATTTAACAACACCAACTGAGAGGAGGGAGAAGCAGGAGAGAGGGAGTACAAAATAATATTCTCACTATTTGAAATCTTTCGAAGGACTGCCATTAGTTGGTAAAAAAAATCAATGTTTTGCTTTGATTTACACGTATCTATAACTAAGGTGACCTCGAAGGTTTTGGCAGGATTTTAAATTTTGCCCGGACTGTCCTGTAAACAGTCAATGGATATTTAAGGTGCGCATGGTGTTGTATTCTTCACACGGGACCTCCTTTATATCGTCCGTCTCCGATCGGACTAGGTGTCGATCCACCTGCCTAAACCAGGGAGGTAGATGTTGCTAAAAAAAAAATCGAGAAGCTTTTTCAACCGTTGGTGGAGATCGAACCCACTACCTTTCGCTTGAAATGCCGATACGTTGCCTCTAGACTGCTGAGTCCCTGTAAAAATCAATGATAAGAGGAAGCAGGACACAAAGCAAAACGCATCTTTTCATCAAATCAAATTTTCCTTTTCAAAGCAAAACGATATGAAATACAGTCATTTTCCTTTTCAAAGCAAAACGCGACTTTTCTCATCAAAATACATTTTCCTCTTCAAAGCAAAAGTCATAGAATTTTCCTTTTCAAAGCAAAACGCGACTTTTCTCATCAAATACATAGAGTCATTTTTCCTATTTTTTTCAAAGCAAAACGCGATTATTTTCATCAAATACATAGAATCATTTTTTTCCTTTTCAAAGCAAAAAACGCGACTTTTCTCATCAAATACATAGAGTCATTTTCCTCTTCAAAGCAAAACGCGACTATTTTTACCAAATACATAGAATCATTTTCCTTTTCAAAGCAAAACGCGACTTTTCTCATCAAATACATAGAGTCATTTTCCCTTTCAAAGCAAAACGCGACTATTTTCACCAAATACAAGAGTCATTTTCCTCTTCAAAACGCGACTATTTTTACTAAAAATAGAATCACTTTCCTTTTCAAAGCAAAACGTCATTTTCCTTTTCAAAGCAAAACGCGACTTTTTCATCAAATACATAGAGTCATTTTCCTCTTCAAAGCAAAACGCGACTATTTTTACTAAATACATAAAGTCATTTTCCTTTTCAAAGCAAAACGCGACTTTTTTTCATCAAATTAGAATCATTTTCATCTTCAAAGCAAAACGCGACTATTTTTACCAAATACATAGAGTCATTTTCCTTTTCAAAGCAAAACGCATTTTCCAAATACATTCAAAGCAAAACGCGACTATTTTTACTAAATACATAGAATCATTTTCCTTTTCAAAGCAAAACGCGACTATTCTCATCAAATACATAGAGTCATTTTCCCTTTCAAAGCAAAACGCGACTATTTTCACCAAATACATAGAGTCATTTTCCTCTTCAAAGCAAAACGCGACTATTTTTACTAAATACATAGAATCACTTTCCTTTTCAAAAGCAAAACGCCACTATTCTCACCAAATACATAGAATCATTTTCCTTTTCAAAACTTTTCCTTCCGTTACATTTACGTTCAGCTATGTTTACCATGTGGCGTGGGTGGCCCAGTGATTAGGCTTCGGGTCGGGATAATGAAAATCCGGGTTCGAATCTTAACAAAGCTAGTTTCTACGTTGTTTTTCTTGAGGCAAAAGACGCTTAGCACGCCTTTTTTCCACTCTCGACCCAAGTATAAATGGGTACACGCACTAGCTGTGTCAGCCTAGCGTCCTGTCCAGGGGGTGCTTATTATCACCTGTCCCGCTTCAAGCTATAGAAACCGGGATAATCTTCCGCTCTATTGGCCGACCGTAATGACCTTGAAGGACATTTTTGTTTGTGTACCATTATCTATTATGCTATTTAAGTGGGAAATGCGTCGACCTAACCTACTCCGCCCTCACTCTCTACCTCAACTACTCATGCTTACCTCCCATAAGACAGTCTTCCACATCCTGTTTGATTTCCCAAATATGCCAGTAGAAATAATTACCATCCCCAGCACTTTGTAGTGACCATTATATCAGGCAGGTAAACAACACCTGCAAATTCTTTCGACTGACATTAGTTGTGGGAGAGTGTAGATGTACACCTGGAAAACTACCAATAGGCTCTTCTTCTTGTGGTGTAAATCGGACAATCCGTTTTGATTAATCGTGTTTGGACTAACTGTTGACATGGTAGCGTTCAGTTTGAGAGACGAAATGCCGCCTTGCTAGGTACTGGCCAATGGAAACAGGCAAGACAATAATATGAGGTGAGAGTTTGGACCAATGAGAAGACACAACATGAATAAAGGCACATGTGTGCCCTTGCAAACTGAACACTACCCAGATCATTAGGAGTATTTGTTTTGATTTGTGTTTTCATTTTTTGCTTTTTTCAGTTGCTTGTTGTTTTGTATGTAGATATATGTGTGGGGGAGGGGGGTGGAGAGGGGAGGGGTCTTTTCTACAACTTGCACACGCCTGTCTTTTCTCTAATAATATAATATGATGTCATTTCCAGGCGATCTTCACTCATCGGGACATGAACAAGGCGTACAACACTTCCACCTACGTGTTCTGGCGGCAACAGTTTAACCAGACAGCCAACTTCTGGTCCAGCGCTCCAGCAAATCTTCTCGGACTTATGGCCACAGCAGACGATTTGCCTATGGACGCCATTTTGAAAATACTTGCAGATTTGGGTTTTAAAGAACTTGCAGACCAGATCAAGGGCTTATTGAGCGAAGAGTAAGCTATAACAGTGTCGCAGTGCCGTGTTATAAAGCTTGTGATAACTAGTATAGCGCTACCTAAATCTTAGTCCAGTGGTTTTGAGAAAAGTATGAGAATTTTATTCAGATGTAATAATTTTAACGTATGGCTTCGGTGGCCGAGTGGTCAGGCTGCCGGACATGGGATGATGAGGACCCGGGTTCGGAATATTAGCAAAGCTAGTATCGATGTTGTGTTCCTTGGGAAAAACACTAAAAACACGCCTTTTCCCAACATGACCCAGTTGCAAATGGGTACAAGTTCTGGCTTGGGAGTAAATTCTGCGTCAGGATAGCGTCCTGTCCAGGAAGTAATCATAACCACCTGTTCCGCTTCACGCTATAGAAACTGAGATAAGCTTTGGTTCTATAGGGCCGTAATGGCCTTAAAGAAAGCTCAACGTACAATGCGTGTATATCAAGACTCTCAACGTAACCAGACGACAATCTAAAAGTGCAAACGAGAAATATGCCATCCTATAAAATTCTGGCTCGTAATCTTACTGTGGTCGCATCTGAATGGAAACAAAATAGCTAAAACTGGCTTATAATCTTACTGTTGTCGCATCTGAATGGAAACAAAATAGCTAAAACTGGCTTGTAATCTTACTGTTGTCGTATCTGAATGGAAACAAAATAGCTAAAACTGGCTTATAATCTTACTGTTGTCGCATCTGAATGGAAACAAAATAGCTAAAACTGGCTGTTGTCGTATCTGAATAATCTTACTGTAATCTTACTGTTGTCGCATCTGAATGGAAACAAAATAGCTAAAACTGGCTTATAATCTTACTGTTGTCGCATTTGAATGGAAACAAAATAGCTAAAACTGGCTTATAATCTTACTGTTGTCGCATCTGAATGGAAACACAATAGCTAAAACTGGCTTGTAATCTTACTGTTGTCACATCTGAATGGAAACACCATATAGCTAAAACTGGCTTGTAATCTTACTGTTGTCACATCTGAATGGAAACACCATATAGCTAAAACTGGCTTGTAATCTTACTGTTGTCACATCTGAATGGAAACACCATATAGCTAAAACTGGCTTGTAATCTTACTGTTATCGCATCTGAATGGAAACACAATAGCTAAAACTGGCTTGTAATCTTACTGTTATCGCATCTGAATGGAAACACAATAGCTAAAACTGGCTTGTAATCTTACTGTTATCGCATCTGAATGGAAACACAATAGCTAAAACTGGCTTGTAATCTTACTGTTATCGCATCTGAATGGAAACACAATAGCTAAAACTGGCTTGTAATCTTACTGTTATCGCATCTGAATGGAAACACAATAGCTAAAACTGTAATCTTACTGTTGTCGCATCTCAATGGAAACACAATAGCTAAAACTGGCTTGTAATCTTACTGTTGTCACATCTGAATGGAAACACAATAGCTAAAACTGTAATCTTACTGTTGTCACATCTGAATGGAAACACAATAGCTAAAACTGTAATCTTACTGTTGTCACATCTGAATGGAAACACCATATAGCTAAAACTGGCTTGTAATCTTACTGTTATCGCATCTGAATGGAAACACAATAGCTAAAACTGGCTTATAATCTTACTGTTATCGCATCTGAATGGAAACACAATAGCTAAAACTGGCTTGTAATCTTACTGTTATCGCATCTGAATGGAAACACAATAGCTAAAACTGGCTTGTAATCTTACTGTTGTCGCATCTGAATGGAAACACAATAGCTAAAACTGGCTTGTAATATTACTGTTGTCGCATCTGAATGGAAACACAATAGCTAAAACTGGCTTGTAATCTTACTGTTATCGCATCTGAATGGAAACACAATAGCTAAAACTGTAATCTTACTGTTATCGCATCTCAATGGAAACACAATAGCTAAAACTGGCTTGTAATCTTACTGTTATCGCATCTCAATGGAAACACAATAGCTAAAACTGGCTTGTAATCTTACTGTTATCGCATCTCAATGGAAACACAATAGCTGAAACTGGCTTGTAATCTTACTGTTATCGCATCTCAATGGAAACACAATAGCTAAAACTGGCTTGTAATCTTACTGTTATCGCATCTCAATGGAAACACAATAGCTAAAACTGTAATCTTACTGTTATCGCATCTGAATGGAAACAGTAATAGCTAAAACTTGTAATCTTACTGTTATCGCATCTCAATGGAAACACTATAGCTAAAACTGTAATCTTACTGTTATCGCATCTCAATGGAAACACAATAGCTAAAACTGTAATCTTACTGTTATCGCATCTCAATGGAAACACTATAGCTAAAAGTAATCTTACTGTTATCGCATCTCAATGGAAACACTATAGCTAAAACTGTAATCTTACTGTTATCGCATCTCAATGGAAACAGTAAAGCTAAAACATCTTAACTGTTATCGCATCTCAATAGCTAAAACTATGGCTGTAATCTTACTGTTATCGCATCTCAATGGAAACACTATAGCTAAAACTGTAATCTTACTGTTATCGCATCTCAATGGAAACACAATAGCTAAAACTGGATTGTAATCTTACTGTTATCGCATCTCAATGGAAACACAATAGCTAAAACTGGCTTGTAATCTTACTGTTATCGCATCTCAATGGAAACACAATAGCTAAAACTGGCTTGTAATCTTACTGTTATCGCATCTCAATGGAAACACAATAGCTAAAACTGTAATCTTACTGTTATCGCATCTCAATGGAAACACAATAGCTAAAACTGTAATCTTACTGTTATCGCATCTCAATGGAAACACTATAGCTAAAACTGTAATCTTACTGTTATCGCATCTCAATGGAAACACTAAGCTAAAACTTAATCTTACTGTTATCGCATCTCAATGGAAACACAATAGCTAAAACTGTAATCTTACTGTTATCGCATCTCAATGGAAACACAATAGCTAAAACTGTAATCTTACTGTTATCGCATCTCAATGGAAACACTATAGCTAAAACTGTAATCTTACTGTTATCGCATCTCAATGGAAACACTATAGCTAAAACTGTAATCTTACTGTTATCGCATCTCAATGGAAACACTATAGCTAAAACTGTAATCTTACTGTTATCGCATCTCAATGGAAACACTATAGCTAAAACTGTAATCTTACTGTTATCGCATCTCAATGGAAACACTATAGCTAAAACTGTAATCTTACTGTTATCGCATCTCAATGGAAACACAATAGCTAAAACTGTAATCTTACTGTTATCGCATCTCAATGGAAACACTATAGCTAAAACTGTAATCTTACTGTTATCGCATCTCAATGGAAACACTATAGCTAAAACTGGATTGTAATCTTACTGTTATCGCATCTCAATGGTATGTAAAGTTAGCTTTACTGTTATCGCATCTCAATGGTTAGCTAAAACTGTAATCTTACTGTTTTCTCAATGGAAAACAAAGCTAAAAATAAACTGTTATCGCATCTCAATGGAAACACAATAGCTAAAACTGGCCCATAGTTAGCATCTCAATGGAAACACAATATCTCGGCTTGTAATCTATTGCTTGAAAAGCGGAACATAGGGATAATAATCACTGTTATCGCATGGACAATGGAAACGCTAGTCGGATGCAAGATTTAATACTCCCAAGATATTTGCTTGAAACACAATAGCCCACTGTTTGCATCCTGGGTAAAGTTCCCTCAATGCCATTAGTAGGGACATGTGTGTTAGTGTCTTATCGCATCCAATGGAAACAGTATAGCTAAAACAACGTTGGTACTAGCATTATCAGGATTCGAACATAATCCGGGACCTCAATGACCCCCAGTCCGGCAGCCTAGCACTCGACCACTGATACCATGTTTGTTGTTTAAAAAAAACAAAGTCAATATAACTAGCCCGGAGCAAATCCCGGTTTGCTATTGCGTGAAAACAGGGGATAATAATCAGTTCCTGGTTGTTATTAGTGCGACATTGTGCTCTAAGGAAAACTGCATCTCTCTGTTTTCGTCATCCTCGGTTTGTATGGCGTGAAAACAGAACAGTTCCTGTTTTCCTCATTGTGCTCGGCTCTCTCTGTTTTCCTCACTCGGCTCTCTCTGCTTTCCTCACTCGGCTCTCTCTGTTTTCCTCACTCGGCTCTCTCTGCTTTCCTCACTCGGCTCTCTCTGTTTTCCTCACTCGGCTCTCTCTGTTTTCCTCACTCGGCTCTCTCTGTTTTCCTCACTCGGCTCTCTCTGTTTTCCTCACTCGGCTCTCTCTCTCTGCTTTTCCTCACCCGGCTCTCTCTGCTTTCCTAACCCGGCTCTCTCTGCTTTCCTAACTCGGCTCTCTCTGCTTTCATCACTCGGCTCTCATCACTCGGCTCTTCTGTTTTCCACTCGGCTCTCTCTGCTTTCATCACTCGGCTCTCTCTGCTTTCCTCACTCGGCTCTCTCTGCTTTCCTCACTGAGCTCGGGTGTCAATGATGACTCAGCTATAGATAGAGAAAGATCTTGTCAGTATGTAAGAACGAAGCGCTTAATATGCTGCCGTACTTCCCAGGTAGCTGAGAAGGACTTTGAATGAAATGGACAGCTGGGGTATAAATGGTGTACATTTGGTGTACCTGCACTTGTACGGAGATGCGGATTGTAAATCGATCTTCATCTTTATATTCATATTGTCTCCTGGATATGACACTTGTCTATTGCAGGTTTTACTCCTTAGCTGATGCTAGTACACGTTTGACTTGTTTTTAACTGGAAATGGGTGTCAATAATATTCATCATGAACACAACGTCGGGCACAGACTCATCACGGTTCAAACCCAGGACTTTACGATCAGTGGCGACGGCGGTCGAGCGAGCAGGCTGCCGGCTTGGGATCATGAGGTTGCGGATTTGAATCTTAACAAAACTAGGCCCGACATTGTGTTCCGTGGGAAAAAAAACACTTAACACGCATTATCCCACTCGACCCAGGTGCAAATGGGCACAAGCAATAGCTTAGGAGTAAAAAAACCTAACTGCACCAGACTAGCGTCCTATCCAGGAGGCGATTATTGGTAATTATTATCACCTGTTCCACTTCACGCTATAGAAACCAAGATAAGCTCAAGCTCTATGGGCCGTAATGTTTTTGAATGAAACTTACTTATACTTACCTCACGACTCCATATCCGACACCTTAACCACTAGACTTGACTAGACTACCAACCGATGCCTTTATAGAAGTCAAGATTGGACTTCATTTCAGAGGAGACGATCAATCACAAACATAACTCTTATTTCCGGCAGTCACATTGAAGTTACATTTTCTTTCTTTCCCCAGATCAACTTTCAAGGAAGCGTTTCAAATTCCTCCCGATTTTGACGACACATTTGTCAATTTAGGTCTTGGCTCTTTGTTGTATTCAATGAAATCCCAATTTCCCACTGCATGGAGTAAATGGAAGACGCATAACTCCAATCTTACTTCAGGTTTGTGTTATGAATTAAAGTTGGCTTTTCTCCTTTCTAAAACTTTACATTACAGTGACATAGCTGCCAACCGGTACGAAAACAAACCCAACAACATTAACAACATTAAAAACAGTCTGGTTTATTCTTGATGTGAATCCATACGTCTGTTTTTTACCTTGAAAAGTACTACGTATAAGGATAACTGTAATATTTGTTCAAAGACACCTCCCGTCACCGGCAGAAGGTCACAGGGATTGGAGTGAAAGTTCGGGAACACCATTCTGAGAGGGGACTCGCTAGTCTAGAGGCAAGGAGTCGGCTTCTCAACACATAATGTGTCGACTTCTCAACACAGAAGGTGTCGGCTTCTCAACACAGAAGGTGTCGACTTCTCAACACAGAAGGTGTCGGCTTCTCAACACATAATGTGTCGGCTTCTCAACACAGAAGGTGTCGACTTCTCAACACAGAAGGTGTCGGCTTCTCAATCAGAAGGTGTCGGCTTCTCAACACAGAAGGTGTCGGCTTCTCAATCCAGAAGGTGTCGGCTTCTCAACACAGAAGGTGTCGACTTCTCAACACAGAAGGTGTCGGCTTCTCAACACAGAATGTGTCGGCTCCTCAACACAGAAGGTGTCGGCTTCTCAACACAAAATGTGTCGGCTTTCAACACAGAAGGTGTCGACTTCTCAACACAGAATGTGTCGTCTTCTCAACACAGAAGGTGTCGACTTCTCAACACAGAAGGTGTCGGCTTCTCAACACAGAAGGTGTCGGCTTCTCAACACAGAAGGTGTCGGCTTCTCAACACAGAACATGTCGGCCCTCAACACAGAAGGTGTCGGCTTGTCAATCCAGAAGGTGCCGGCTTTTCAATCCAGAAGGTGCCGGCTTGTCAATCCAGAAGGTGCCGGCTTCTCAATCCAGAAGGTGGTGGCGTTGAGTGTCGCCAACGTTTGAAAAATTGTCTTGTTTTTAAAAAATCTACACCCCTGATCTAGATAGGTTGGATTGAAATCGAGTTCCATTGAAGACGGACGAAAAAAGGAAGTCCCGTGTGCATAGCAAAACGTGCACGTTAAAGATGTCTTGGCTGTTTACAGGGCAGTCTGAGCAAATTAAAAATTCTACCGAAACCCGTTCGAGACCACCTTAGTGGTGGATGTTAAATCAAGTTTCAAATCAAACCAACATTATGAGTTCCCAGAACTACCGCCTTGCCAGAAAGGCAAGCGATCGGCGGACTTTTTTTCTTATTTACCTGAAATTGGTATTCAAGTTTCTCGTTCTTATTTACCTGAATGAGGAGTTAATTCAAGTTTCTCGTTCTTATTTACCTGAAAGAGGAGTTAATTCAAGTTTCTCGTTCTTACACCCTCAAAGGGAATTAATGCAGGTTTCTTATTCTTATTTACCTGCAAGGGGAGTTAATTCAAGTTTCTTGAATATTACATGGCGTCGTACAAGTTAGAATCAGTTCATGGTGTCAGAGTCTGTTTTACGATTTGAAAAGGTTGGCAGCTATGCAGTTATTACATTATGCTCTTCCGTATAAACAATGACACAGTTTTCTTTCCTCCCAAAACATATTAATTAATACTGCAATCGTAATACATTAAGTATCAAATTTTGAATTCCTTAATCAGCGATTAATCGATTTTTCTTTTCTGTATGTATGTATGTATGTATGTATGTATGTATGTGTATGTATGTATGTATGTATGTATGTATGTATGTATGTATGTATGTATGTGTATGTATGTATGTATGTATGTATGTATGTGTATGTATGTATGTATGTATGTATGTATGAATGTATGTATGTATGGAATTATGTATGCATGAATTATATATGTGTGTGTGTCTGTGTGTGTATATATGTATATATTGTGACCAAAGAGCTGATGTCAAACTAGCAGGAAATAGAAACTCAGTTTTTGTTATCCTTTGATGAGACTATAACTTGTTATTCATGCCAAAAAACTAATTATTATGATGAGACTATAACTTGTTATTCCCCTTTGTAGCCTTCGATGCCGTCAAAAAGTACGCTTACCGCCCCTTCTCTAAGGACAGCAACACGAACACGGTCGATCCCAGGACCTACTACGTCATAAGGCAGTTTTTGGACCAAGCCCATGGTGCTGGGGAAGACATCGCTTTGGTGTCCACCTGGGTAAGCTACCGTAGAAGTAGAAGTGAAACGATTTTCCTTTTCCAAGTCTACAGCTGGATATTATGTCATTTGATGCGGAGCAGATGATACACGATCGCCACTGATCCACTAGAGCACTGATCCCACTAGACGTCTGATCCACTAGATCACTGACCCCCATTTGACCACTGACCAACTGGAGCATTGACCCCTCTAGACCACTGATCCACTAGAGCACTTTCCCCGCGAAAACACTGATCCGCCAGAGCACTGATCCCATTGGACTTCTGATCCACTAGAGCATTGACCAACTAGAGGAATGACCCCTTTAAAACACTGATCCCACGAGAGCACTGACCAACTAAAGGAATGACCCCTCGTGAACACTGATCCCACTAGAGCACTGATTCCATCAGACGTCTAATCCACTAGAACACTGACCCCACTAGACAGAGTACTGACCCCACTAGACCACTGACCAACTAGACCACTGCCCCACTAGACCACTGTTCGACTAAAGCACTGATCCCACTAGACGTTTGATCCACTAGAGCCCCGACCCCAGTAGACCACTGACCCACTAATCCATATAGCACTGGACCCACTATACCACTAATACAATAGAGCACTGATACCACTAGACAACTGACCCACTAAACCATTGACCCACTAGAGCACTGACCCCACTAGACCACTGACTCTACTAGACCACTGACCCCACTAAACTACTATTCCATCCACCGGACCACTGACCTCACTAAACCACTGATCCACTAGACCGCTGATCCACTAAAGCTCTGACCCCACTAGACCACTGACCAACTAGAGGACTGATCCACCTGATCACTAACCCCTGTAGATCACTGATCCACCTGATCACTGACCCCACTAGACCACTGATCCACGTGATCACGGACCCCAGTAGACCACTGATCCACCTGATCACGTACCCCAGTAGACCACTGATCCACTATACCACCGATCCATCTGATCACTGATCCACTAGACCACTGATCCACCAAACCACTCATCCACTAGACCACTGGTCCACTAGACCACTCATCCACCTGACCACTGATCCATTAGACTACTGATCCAATAGAGCTCTGACCCCACTAGACCACTGATCCACTAGACCACTCATCCACTAGACCACTAATCCACTAGAGCTCTGACCCCACTGAACCATTGACCAACTAGATCACTGACCCCACTAGACCACTGAACCACCTAATCACTAATCCACTAGACCACTGATCCATTAGACCACTGATCCACTAGAGCTCTGACCCCACTAGACCACTGAACAACTAGACCACTGTTCCACTTGACCACTGATCCACTAGAGCTCTGACCCCACTAGACCACTGACCAACTAGAGCACTGACCCCACTAGACCACCGATCCACCTGATCACGGACCCCACTAGACCACTGATCCACTAAACCAATGATCCACCTGATCACAGATCCACTAGACCACTGATCCACTAGACCACTGATCCACTAGAGCTCTGACCCCACTAGACCACTGACCAACTAGAGCACTGACCCCACTAGACCACTGATCCACCTGATCACTGACCCACTAGACCACTGATCCACTAGATAGACCACTGATCCTAGACTGACCCCACTAAACCACTGATCACTAGACCCCACTAGGCCACTGACCCACTAGAGCGCTGACCCCACTAAACCACTGATCCACTAGTTCACCAACCCCACTTGGCCACTGACCCACTAGAGCACTGACGCCACTAGACCACTGATCCACTAGTTCACCAACCCCACTAGGCCACTGACCCACTAGAGTACTGACTCCACTAGACCACTGATCCAATAGAGCACTGACCCTATCATCATCAGCATTATCATCATCATAACCACCATCACCATCATCATCATCATCATTCTGGCCGTTTTAGCCCATGAATTTCACCCTTTATATCAGGGTAAAGGCCACGGACAACAGACGTCCACTTGTTTATATCTTGGCATTACTTGTTGTTAATTCATTACACAGAAATACATCCTCTCTTCATATTCCCTCCGTCAGCCTTTCTCCAGGCTATTCGTGGACATCACTGTGAGCATCTCTAGAGATTGAAGAGTCCGCTGGTAACTTGTGTTAATCTCATGGCGTCTGGATAGAAATAGCGTGTCAAATATATTATTATACGAGGATGCCCCAAGTCAATGGTGGATTCTGATTTTACTTTATAGTAAAGCTAGATCTCTTCAAACTTTGACCCTGGTAAACTCAGAAACCACTGTATCGGGTAAGGGCAATATCAAATACGATTAATAGATCAAATCAGTACTGATACTGAGGATTGTAGAGCTTTTTATTGTACGAATGACCGGAAATTGATGAATTAGATCTAATAACAGTAACAAATTTCGTGGATCGCAGGCAAACAATCTTTTTCTTCAATCAATTAAAATACTGATTTGACCCAAGAGTTTATTCTCTAAATACCCAAAGCATGTTACTTGATATCTACATGCCAACTATGGAAGTTGTAAGTGCATTGGTTCCTGAGTTGTAAGCGGTCAAAATTAGAGATAGTTTTCAGTTTTATATATATATATATATATATATATATATATATATATATATATATATATATATATATATATATATATATATATATATATATATATATATATATATATAGAGAGAGAGAGATATATATATATAGATATAGATAGAGAGAGAGATAGAGAGAGATAGATAGATAGATAGATAGATATATATATATATATATATATATATATATATATATATATATATATATATATATATATATATATATATATATAGAGATATAGATAGATAGATAGAGAGATAGATACAAAGTTTCTTTTCCTGAAGTGTATAATTTTGTACTTGAGAATCTGCATATAAAGGACAGATAGATAAATCATAGGCTAATGTTTTTTCATTTTATTTCGTCTTAATATATAAATAGATTCAAACTTGCAGAAGATAAAACTCAGTTTTACAAAGGAGCTGCTATGCCTTTCAAGTCAACAACGTCGATATCCATAGCAACACTGTGTTTGGACACGTCATCAATTCTTGCTGGCATAGATAGATAGATAGATAGATGGATCTACCCTTTTCTGATAGATACAAAGTTTTCTTTTCCTGAAGTGTATAATTTTGTACTTGTTTTTGTCGAATCTGCATATAAAGGACAGCAATCTTGAAATCATAGGCTAATGTTTTCATTTTATTTCGTCTTAATATATAAATAGATTCAAACCTTGCAGAAGATAAAACTCAGTTTTACAAAGGAGTTGCCATGCCTTTCCAAGTCAACAACGTCGATATCACAGTGGCCGCTAACACTGTGTTTGGGATTACGTCATCAATTCTTGCTGGCATCATCAGTGCAGACGTCTTGAATGATGCCGCTGTTGCTAAAGTCATCCTACCCTTTCTGTCTCAGCCACAGTTTCTCTGTCTGTCTCTTTGTCTATCTCTTCTGTCCGTCTGTGTGCCTGTGTCTCTCTATTTTATTTGTGCTAGTATTATTCCTATGCTCTGTTCTCTACTCAATACTGTTTAATAATAATGTTACCCAATTGCTGACTAATAATGCAATGAGGCAACATGGAACAACTGAAAAGTGTTAAGTTGCAAATGCAATGGGGACGGTATTCAACAGATTGTCTTTCAACCAAAAGGTAATGGGTTCGAGCCACGCCAGGGATTTGAAAACTATTATCGAGTTTTTTCGAGCAAAATCTACCCCCCTCTTCCTGGTCCAGGTAGGTGTCGGACGATAAAAAAGGAGGTATCTATCTGCAGATCACAACACTGTGTGCACGTTAAAGATACCTTGACTGTTTCATGGCAAGTCTGAGCAAAGTTGAAAATCTTATCAAAAGACCCCGAGATCACCTTAGTTGTGGATGCGGGTAAATCAAATCAAATCAAATCAAATCAAATCAAATCAAATCAAATCAAAATTTACATTGGGATTTGCTCTCAATTTGTAGAAGAAGCCAAGAGCTCTGTAATGTGATCTCTAGTCTACATTGGCGTGACACCTGTCCAATCGTTCCTCTATTTCTTGGCAAGCTCATAAAGTTTTGATCTTAGTGCAGCAGGAAAGCAAGTTCCCTCTTCAAGTCCTTTAAGGCCCATAGAGCCGAAGCTTATCCCGGTTTCTCTAGCGTGAAGCCGAACAGGTGATATAATCACCTCCTGGCCGTGAACGCTAGTCTGACTCAGGGTTTTACTCCAAGCTAGTGAGTGCTTGTACCCATTTGCACCTGGGTAGTCTCGGGAAAATCTATCTATCTATCTATTCCAAGGTAGTGCTTGTACCTATTTGCACCTATCTAGATCTGGAAAAATCTCCTCTCCAAGCTTGTCTTTCCCAAGGTAGTGCTTGTACCATTTGCACCTGGGCAGAGCGGGAAAATGCGTGTCGTGTCTTTCCCAAGGAACACGACGTCGGACCTGGCTCTACTAGATTCGAACTCCGAGACCTCATGGTCCCAGTCTTTCTCTCTTAACCGCTTCTCCACCGACGTGGCGTTTTCAGCAGGAAAACATGGTCGCTATCCTGTTCCGCCGAATCCACTCGACATCGCGAGATCTGTAAACAACTCAGTTGGAAATCATGGCCAAAACTGTTTTGGTGCAAATTTTCTCTGAAACGTTATTTCTACTTCATATTTGAAATGGGAGACACAAATTATGAATGGTGTAGAATTTCCAATTTTGTACTTCATATTTGAAATGATGGAGACACAAATTCTAGAAGGGTTTGTACTTCATATTTGAAATGTGAGACACAAATTAGGAATGGATGTAATAGAATTTCAATCTTTATGCTTCATTTTTGAAGTTTCCTCTCAAAATCTCTAAATGGTTTGTAGTATTTTCGAAAATCACAGTGTCAAATTCATGGATTCTAGACATCCGTTGATCGTGAAATCTAAATTTGTCTAGTTCAGCCTCACACACAGTGCATTACATGTATCTCTGACTTGGGTTGTTGCTCTGTTTCTCTGGAAAGTCTGGCCAAACTCACACAGTCTGTCTGTCCATTTTAGACATGGGGTCTGTTACTGTCAAAGGCTGTCTGTAAGTGACAGAAACACAGAGAGTCTTCATTTCAGAAGACAGAGGGTTTGTTACTACAAAGAGTCAGAGGAGACAGTCTTCATTTCTAGAAAGGCTGTTACTACAAGAGAGCTCTAGAGACAGACAGTCAGTCTTCAGAGAAACAGAGACAGAGAGAGAAGTTGGAGACAGAGGAAGACAGAGAAATATTTGCCACTTTTTGATTATCTCTCATAATTTCCAATCTCATCTATTTTGGTTACTACAAAGGCTGTAGTAAGGCCAACACACACAGTGTCTCCATTTCAAGACATGGGGTTGTTACTAGATTTAAGGCTGTAGTAAGGCCAACAGAATTTGTCTCTTCATTTCTAGACTCTGGGGTTGTTGGTCAAACCAATCCCTGTCTGTAAGTCAAAAATGTTTGTTAAGTGATGTTGTAGTCGTTCTAGAGGATCGCAGACTAATTTCAGTGTCCACTAACCCGATAAGAGATAGACAGACTACAGCCACTGACGATAGAGCAGCCAATACTGCAACTCTTAGTTAGTTTACGTTGATTTATGTCTGTCCACAACCAAAAGGTAATTTCAGTTTGTGCGCTTTTTGTTTTTTTGCTTATTTATATATATGTGTGTCCTGTGTGTGTGTGGTGATCGTGTGTGAATGGGTAAAGTGTGTGTGTGTATAGGTGGGTGTGTTGGGGGGGTTATGGAAGTGAGTTTTATGGGGAGATGTTGATTTTTCTGGGGTTTTTTGTTTTGTTTTCCTAGTTGTCAAATAATTTGGGTGATGTTGGTTTTTTGTTGGGTTTTTTGTTGCTGTTGATATTCTCATCTCTGTAACAGTTGCTGTTGTTGTTGTTGCTGTTGCAATGAGGTTTGTTGGAACTTTCATGTTTGTTGTTACTGCTGCTGGTGTTGTCTGTGCAGGTTGTCGAGGGTTGCTATTATTGTAGTTTGTTTTGTTTTATATTATTTGCTTGTTTTGGTTTCCTTAGTTTTCGTCTAAAAAGTAAAGTGTGAGATTCTTTGTAAAGATTGTTGTTAAAGTCCGTCTGTTTTTGGAATTGGCGTGTTGTTGTTGTTGTTGTTGTTTTTGTTTTGTTATTTTAATGTAATTTCCAATCTCTTCTTAAATGCCTGCCATTAGGTTTGTTATTGTTTTCCTATTGTGCAGCTTTGTTGACACCAGTCAATTGTTGTTTTGGGGGTTTTTTCTTCAATATCGATATTGCATTTGTTTTATCATTTGGCTCCCTTTGAGGCCCAATACGGCGTATGTTGACATGATGGAAAGTATGAACAGTTTCAAATGACACTGTAAGCAAAACTGTTTGTTGTTATTGTTTTAAACTAGTAAATAAAATAAACTAATTCAATCGCAACTGATCAAATTATTATCATTATTATTATTGAAATTATTAGTAGTAGTAGTAGTAGTAGTAGTAGTAGTAGTAGTAGTGCTTGTAGCAGTAGAGAGTAGCAGTAGTAGTCAGTAGTAGTTTCAGTAGTAGTAGTAGTAGTAGCAGTAGAATAGAACAGTAGTAGTAGTAGTAGTAGTAGTACCGTTTAGTAGTAGTAGTAGTAGTAGTAGTAGTAGTAGTAGTAGTAGTAGTAGGGTTAGTAGTAGTAGTAGTAATCAGTAGCCCAAGTACTGTAGTAGAAGTATTCATTTATTTTGTAAGGTATTGTTAAAATCTGTTTAATTATAATATTTTAAAAGACAATTTCCCTGAAATTTATTGCAACAGATTATGGAAAATTGTCTACACCATGCTAAAAAAAGCCACAAGCCACGAATGGATGACTGTCGAGACCTCATTTACATCATCTTCATTTTGTGAGTGTTTGGACGATACAAAGGACAGACGACACAAAAGAAGTTTATTTGATGATTTCATGGGAGATGCTGACAAATCACTTATCAATAACAAGACTTTAGTTGGGTTGCTTCTCACAAAAAAAATCAAAGCCATTAATAGTTCTATTTGAAGAAAAACCCAACCATTAATAGTTCTATTTAAAAAAATCCAATCGTTCTTCATAAATAGTTATATTGAAGGAAGTAACCCAACCATTAATAGTTCTATTTCAATACAAAAATCCAACCATAAATAGTTCTATTTTGTAAAAAATTCCAACCCCCAATAGTTCTATTGAAAAAATTCCAACCATTAATAGTTCAAGTGTCCGCGTGTCTTTCCCAACACACACAGTGATTCGAAAAAAGTGGGGCATTAACCGCTTAGTGGCTGTTTTGCCAGGAAAACATGGTCTTCATTCGCCGAATCCACTCGACATTGAAAACAACTGTCAGTTAATGCAAAGTTTTATTGCAAAAAACAACCAGTGTCTTCATTTCTAGACAACTAATTGTTACTAATCGCAAGGCTATTGAAAAAAAACCAATAATAGTTCGAAATTGAAAGTTTACAATTTCCACTAATAGTTCTATTGAAAAAACCCATTTATACCAGGCTGTAATTTCTGAATGGGTTTCTATTGAAAAAAAAACCCAATGGGGTCCTGGAAATTGGGGTTTTGTTCTTGTTTTCCTAGTCTGTTTTGGGTGATGTCATTTTCTAGTTTGGGTTTTTTGAAAAAAAAATGTAACAGTTTCTGTTGTTGTTGTTGCTGTTTTTGGGTTAATTTAGGTGGGTTGTTCTATTGAACTGGTGTCTCCATTTAATTCGATTTGGATGCTAACAACCATTAATTGTTCTATTGAAAAAAAACCCGTTTAATAGTTTGTTTTGGGATTGGAAAAACTGTCAACCAGTTAATAGTTCTATTGCTTATATGTTCTATTGAATTGGTTGTTGTTGTTGTTCTATTAATAGTTTTTTCTATTAATGTTCTTTGAGGGAAAAAATTGCGTTAGTTTCGTCTTCCGTGTAATTGTTTTCCTATTGAAAACGAACTTCTTAACTGCCATTAGGTTTGTTATAGTTCTTGTTGTTTTGGGTTTTTTCTTCAATATCGATAACCGTTTTATCATTTGGCTCCAAATGTTAATAGGCGTATGTTACATGATGAAAGTATCACAGTGCATGACACAAGCAAAACTGTTTGTTGTTATTGTTTTAAACTAGTAAATAGATAAACTAATTCAATCGCAACTGATCATATTAGTATCATTATTATTATTATTATTATTATTAGTAGTAGTAGTAGTAGTAAGTAGTAGTAGTAGTAGCAGTAGCAGTAAGTAGCAGTAGTATTAATAGTAGTCTAGTTGTAGCAAAAAACCCAACCATTAATAGTTCTATAGTAGAGTAGTAAAACCCAACCATTAATAGTTCTATTGTAGTTAAAAATTATAATCCAACCATTAATAGTTCTACCATTAATAAAAAACCCAACGCCATTAATTAGTTCTATTGACAACCACGCCAAGACAGACGACACAAACCAGTTTAATGATTTCTGGAGATTGACAACGTGTGAAACAACCATTAATTGTTCTATTGAAAAAATCAAACCATTAATAGTTCTATTGAAGAAAACCCAACCATTAATAGTTCTATTTAAAAAAATCCAACCATAAATAGTTATATTGAAGAGAACCCAACCATTAATAGTTCTATTTAAAAAATCCAACCATAAATAGTTCTATTGAAAAAATTCCAACCATTAATAGTTCTATTGAAAAATCCAACCATTAATAGTTCTATTGAAAAACAACCAAAAGTGCTATTGAAAAAAAACGCACCACTAAAGTTCCAACCACTAATAGTTCTATTGAAAAAACCCAACCATTAATAGTTCTATTGAAAAAACCCAACCATTAATAGTTCTATTGAAAAAATTCCAACCATTAATAGTTCTATTGAAAAGAAACGAACGACTAATAGTTCTATTGAAAAAACCCAACCATTAATAGTTCTATCGAAAAAACGAACCACTAATAGTTCTATTGAAAAAATCCAAATTAATAGTTCTATTGAAAAAAGAAACACTAATAGTTCTATTGAAAAAAAAACCATTAATAGTTCTATTGAAAAACCCAACCATTAATAGTTCTATTGAAAAA
>JAXRKP010000085.1:42500-125000 GCA_037039925.1 Doris montereyensis
ATGGCTGCAAATGCTCTCTTGTACACGTGGACAAGCTGCGACCTCCACAATGGAACATGTGAATGGAAAGCGGGTAGGGCGATTACTATTACTATTAGTTGAATCATCAGACACATTATCAACTATGGTTTTAATTTTATTTGATTTACCCACATCCATAACTTAATGTGAGCTCGGGGGTTTTAGTAGGATTTTTACATTTGTGCCCGGTCTGCCCTGTAAGCAGCCAATGGATCTTTAACGTGCACATAGTCTTGTGATCTGCACATGGGACCTCCTTTTTGTCGTTTTCTCGGATGGGACAAGGAGATGTTATCATCCGTCGGCGGGGTTCCAAACCCAATACCTTCTGGTTGAAAGACCGACACCTTGCCTGTGAACTACTGAGTCCCCCTATATCAACTCTGGAGTCACAAGAAACATGAGAGAAAAGTTTGAGAATCAAATTGCTTCGATGCTAATGGCGTTTTATTTTATTTAACCTCAAACTGTACTGGGGACGAGATGGCCGAGTGGTTGAACGACATTGTACTGTGACTTAGAGGTAGTGGGTTCGAGCCCTCCTACAAGCATTTCAAGGTGTTTTTCCTGGGCAAGAAAATGTACCCAATTTCTTCACTCAGACAACATGAGTGCATCCTGTTGCATTCAGGGTAAGCTTGATGACAGTCTAAAATCCTTTCTCTAAAGAAATTGGAACTGATTTAGTCATATTTCAGTGTCTGCTATTTGCACAGAATGATCAACTAATGTCATATTTCAGTATCTGCTATTTGCACAGAATGATCAACTAATGTCATATTTCAGTATCTGCTGTTTGCACAGAATGATCAACTAATGTCATATTTCAGTATCTGCTGTTTGCACAGAATGATCAACTGAACGAGACACGTATATTTCAGTATCTGCTGTTTGCACAGAATGATCAACTAAAGGAGACATGTATACTTGTATCAGTATCTGCTATTTACACAGAATGATCAACTAAAGGAGACATCTATACTTCAGTATCTGCTATTTGCACAGAATGATCAACTAGTGTCATATATTTCAGTATCTGCTATTTGCACAGAATGATCAACTAATGTCATATTTCAGTATCTGCTATTTGCACAGAATGATCAACTAAACAAGACATGTATATTTCAGTATCTGCTATTTGTGCAGAATGATCAACTAATGTCATATTTCAGTATCTGCTATTTTCACAGAATGATCAACTAAAGGAGACATGTATATTTCAGTATCTGCTATTTGCACAGAATGATCAACTAAAGGAGACATGTATATTTCAGTGCCTGCTATTTGCACAGAATGATCAACTAAAGGAGACATATTTCAGTACCTGCTATTTGCACAGAATGATCAACTAAAGGAGACATGTATATTTCAGTATCTGCTATTTGAACAGAATGATCAACTTAAGGAGACGTGTATAATTTATGTTTAATTTGTGTTGGTCTGAAGGAATGGTCTTCAGTGTTTGTCGAAAATAAATGTCTGGTTTAGACTATTGACATTCGTATTTCTTTGCTAATTTTAGGATGAAGTTTTCTTTTCTCTTTTTTTTCTTTCTTTTCCTTTTTTTCTCTTTCTGTTCTCTTGTTTTCCTTCTTTATTTGTTTTCTCTTTCTTTCTTTTTTCTATTTTGTTTCTCTTTTTTCTTTCTTTTCTTTTTTTTTCTTTCTGTTCTCCTTTTTTTCTTTCTTTTCTTTTTCTTTCTTTCTGTTCTCTTTTTTTCTTTCTTTTCTTTTTTTCTTTCTTTTCTTTTTTTTTTCTATTTCTGTTCTCTTTTTTTCTTTCTTCCTTTTTTTTTTGTTAGGACCTGCTGTGTTCTTTTTGTTTTTGTTTTATAAAGGAGAGGGGTGCGCATTTAGAGGAGAAGATGCAAGTCGATGAGTTTTTTTTAAATTTAATAAAATTACATATTATCATCAATATCTGATTTGTACTTTTACATTGATTCACTTCAGCGATTGCACGGCAATAGCTTTTATGAACACTTTTGAAATAAATTATATTGATTGGAAGTCATATTTTGTTATTTGTTTGTTGTGATGCGTAGTAGCTGAACTGGTGTGTTGTGAGCTGGTAATCACGACGACACTGGTTCAAGCCCTACGGCAGGTGTGTTTTTTTTCACAACGCTGTACTCTTAGGCTTAGGAAAGGTACTTCACTCTACCTTCCTCATTTGACTCAGATGTGAATGAGTACCCAGCTACAGGTAGAGAAAAGATCTTGTCAGAGTGTTAGTACGAAACATCTAACAGGCATGTGTACTGTATGCCCCCAACCCCTCCAGGAGTTTAGAAGGACTTTGAATGACACGGCCTGCTGGGGGATAAATGATGTACAGTCGGTGAGCCTGCACTTGTGCGGGGATACAGACTATGAATCCATCTTTTATCTTCACCACCTTTGTTTGTTTCGTTTTTCTTCAGACATTCCTGAGAAAGCACGGTTGACCATAGAGGGTTCCATTCAATGGTTGACAACACACGCCTTGGAGGGAAAATACGAACCTTGGAACGCCTTTTTCAGTGGCTCTATGAAGAGCATGGATGTAGGTTTCCACTTACACACCATTAAGGTTTTTGGTAAAAACAAATCCCACACTGCCTTCTAAACAGCCAACGAATCTTTAACGTGCACATAGTGTTGTGATCTGCACACGTGACCTCCTTTTTTTATTGTCTTGTTTCCGATGGGACTTGGTATCGATCTATCAACCTGGACAAGGGGTGGATGATTTTGCCCGGAAAAATGGAGAACCCACGACCTTTTGGTTGAAAAACTGACGCCTTGCCCCAGGACTCCTTGTCCACCCGCATGAATGTATGAAGATTCCCTGTTTGTCTCATTTATCTTACCTTCATTTCATTCTGAATTCGTTACTCATTGATAGATCTCTTTCCTCTCCCCCCCCTCCCTCCTCTAATAATATCAATCCCTATCTCAATTTTGTTTCTTCCTTATCTTAGACATTGTTAATGGTTTTTCTTTGATGTGATTTCCTCGAAGAACTCGTTAAATAAACGAAAGTGTCGAACGGTTATGAAGAGCTACTGAAAGGAAGAAAGCCGAAGGATTGCTAACTTTAGCAACGTTCTCCCTATTTGTCACGGTCGTCATCACCACTATCCTCATCATCAGTATCATCATCATCTTCATCATTATCATTATTGTCCTTAATTATGTCTTTATTGTTACCATTGTATGTATTCTTTATTTATTTAACATGACTTATTCGTATCATGTGTGTACGTCATTGTCTCCATCTTATCTCGGTCATCATGATGATGATCATCTTCTATTTTTCTTGTTATCCCCCTTTTCATTTCTAATGAGTAGGAGGAGTGGTGGTACTTTGTATTATTTATTTTGTTTAGTTTTTAGTCATCCGGGTCCTTCTATTATCAATGTCAATAATTCTTCCAACGGTCAGTGGGGACATGCTTGTTAAGCGTCTCTCTCAATGAAGACAATGTCGGACTTTGCATTATCACGACTCGAGATTTTCCAAAAAATAAAAATGTCGGACTTTGCATTGTCACGACTCGAGTTTTTCCAAATAATAACAATGTCGGACTTTGCATGCCATGATTCTAGTCTTTCCCAATGAAAACAATGTCGGACTTTGCATTGCCATGATTCTAGTCTTTCCCAATGAAAACAATGTCACACTTTGCATTGCCATGATTCTAGTCTTTCCCAATGAAAACAATGTCGGACTTTGCATTGCCATGATTCTAGTCTTTCCCAATGAAAACAATGTCACACTTTGCATTGCCATGATTCTAACCTTTCCCAATGAAAACAATGTCACACTTTGCATTGCCATGATTCTAGTCTTTCCTAATGAAGACAATGTCAGACTTTGCATTGCCATGATTCTAGTCTTTCCCAATGAAAACAATGTCGGACTTTGCATTGCTATGATTCTAGTCTTTCCCAATGAAAACAATGTTACACTTTGCATTATCATGTTTCTAGTCTTTCCCAATGAAAACAATGTCACACTTTGCATTGTTATGATTCTAGTTTTTCCCAATGAAAACAATGTCACACTTTGCATTGTTATGATTCTATTGTCATCTTTCCCAAAGAAAACAATGTTAGACTTTGTATTGTCATGATTCTAGTCTTTCTATTGTCATCTTTCCCAATGAAAACAATGTTAGACTTTGTATTGTCATGATTCTAGTCTTTCCCAAAGAAAACAATATTAGAATTTGCATTGTCATGATTCTAGTCTTTCCCAATGAAAACAATGTTAGACTTTGCATTGTCATGATTCTAGTTTTGCCCAATGAAGACAATGTCACACTTTGCATTGTCATGATTCTAGTCTTTCCCAATGAAAACAATGTCACACTTTGTATTGTCATGATTCTAGTCTTTCCCAATGAAAACAATGTCACACTTTGCATTGCCACAATTCTAGTCTTTCCCAAAGAAAACAATGTCACACTTTGCATTGTCATGATTCTAGTCTTTCCCAATGAAGACAATGACTTTCATTGTCATGACTTTTCCCAATGAAAACAATGTCACACTTTTGTATTGTCATGATTCTAGTCTTTCCCAATGAAAACAATGTCACACTTTGCATTGTCATGATTCTAGTCTTTCCCAATGAAAACAATGTCACACTTTGTATTGTCATGATTTGCTAATAAACTTTGTATTGTCATGAACCCAGAAGACAATTTCACTTTGATTTCCATGTCTTTCCCAAAGAAACAATGTCACACCATTGTCATGATTCTAGTCACCCAATGAAGACAATGTCGAATTGTTAAAGAACCCAGGATTTCACGATTCCATGTTAAGCAGTCTAACCACTGGGTCCATGACGAGACGGTTCAAGATCTAACAGGATGGGTTACATATATAATCTATTATTTTAATCTATTATTTTCGTTAACTTTTCTTTTTTTGATGGCTTTTGAGTCACACAAAAATTCTCTACATGTCTTAATAAACGTATCAAGTTAATTTTATCATTCTTCTCCATTCCTTTTAGACGCTGCCCTTTCGGTATCCCGGGAATTGCCTGGAATTCATCAACGGCACGGAAATTAAATCCTGGAAGCACGTTCCTGATGGTCTTGACGTTCGCTATGCCATGCGGGGTTACATGAAAACGTCGGACTATGACGCCTCGCTTCTCAAGCCTCACTTTGGCATGAAGACACCTCGAGTGTTCAACGGCTTCAACGCCGACTCTCTCGGTTTCCCCTTGTGGTCGGCTGAAGCGTACACTTACTCTGTGACATTGCTGGCCCTCAGTCGATACGACAGCACTGTAAAGAGTAATTGAATAGGAAGGAAGGAAGGAAGAAGGAAGGAAGGAAGGAAGGAAGGAAGGAAGAAAGAAAGAAATACAGACAAAGTGACAGAAGAGGAGACAAAGACAGACCCAGAGTCCGACAGACACTCCATGACACGTATTATTCACAGACATCGTAAACAGGAAGACAAATTTGTTTTGTTCGCTGGTCAATATTGACATTTACCCCTTTCACTGTATGCGGTGATTTGAGGGTAGGTAGGCAGAAGATTTGACAGGACAATCCTATCCAAACCAAAGAATGACATATTAAACTATTAACCCTATCCAAACCAAGAATGACATATCAAACTATTAACCCTATCCAACCAAAGAATGACATATTAAACTATTAACCCTATCCAAACCAAAGAATGATATTTTAAATTATTAACCCTATCCAAACAAAGAATAACATTGACTGAGATACATGTACTCTTTTTTATGGGATTATTTTCGGGTTGGGGTTGGGTGGTTTTGCTTTTACTTTTTGGGGTGGGGTTTATTTTTCCCAATGGGATAATGATGTGAAGGTAACCTTCAGCAACTGTGCACAATTAAAATGTCATTTGATTCCAAAGAATGTTTGAATAAAGTTAATACTAGTAGATTTCTAGTATAATTTGCGAGTAAATTTTATGTTTCACGTTTTATATCGTCTGAGTGTTGTTTTGTCTACGATATTTGTCTGTTTATTTATTTTACTTTGTAGTATGTTTAAGAATTAATGAAGGAAGAATGAATCATGAAATATATCTCTCCTTATCTATCTATTTATACATCTATCTATCTATCTATCTAACTATCTATTTATCTATCTGTATCTATCTATCTATCTATCTATCTATCTATCTATCTATCTATCTATCTATCTATCTATCTATCTATCTATCTAATGTACCTATCTATATATCTATCTACACATTTATCTATCTATCTATTTATCTATATATCTGTCTATGTATCTATCTATTTATACATCTATATATCTATCTAAATTTCTAACTATCTATATATAATAATAATCTATGTAATGATAATAATAATAATAATAATAATAATAATAATAATAATAATAATAATAATAATAATAATAATAATAATAATAATAATGATGATGATGATGATGATGATGATGATGATAATAATAATAATAATAATAATGAAATAATAATAACATCAATAATAATAATAATAATAATAATAATAATAATAATAATAATAATAATAATAATAATAATAATAATAATAATAATAATAACAATAATGCTAATAATGATAACATAACAATAAGATCTATATTATAAAACAGAACGTCTCTAACTTCGACCGCTTATAACTCAGGAACCACCAGTGCTCCTATACCCTCCATAGTTGGCATGTAGAATTCAAATAGCCTTTTTGCTTTAGGTTCTTGGCGAATACACTTTGGGTCAAATCAGTCCCGCCCTCCACGAGCCTCCATGCTGCCTTGCAGGCTGGTCATGGCTGACCAGAGGCTAAGGACTTAACCCTGACATAAAACAACCTGCTGCCTTGAAGGCTGGTCTTGGTTGACCAAAGGCTAAGGGAGTTAACCCTGACAGAAAATAACAACTTGCTGCCTGTCATGCTGGTATTGGGGGACCACATGCTAAGGGCGTTAACCCTGACACGACGTAACAAGGCTTGGTAGAGGGTCTCAAGGTGGCAGCCCCACCATCTACCTTGGGTACAGCGGGCTAATCCCCTGCCTATCCTAATCCAAACGGATTCAAAGAATGAAATATGATATACCCGGATTGAACTTTCGAAGATGACTCTGGAAAATAACACGGACTGTGATTTTGGAACATGAAATATTATGGCAGTAAATGGAAAAGAGTAAGAATTAGCTGAAGAAATGGAAAAATTCAGAGTAGATATTTTAGCCATCAAATAAACAAAGAAAAAAAGACAAGGAATAGAAAATGTAGGACCAAATCATACTTTAATCTTCTCATGAGTACATGTCAAAAATAGAGCTAGAGCGGGAGTAGGCCTCTTAATGCATAAATGGCAAGAAAAGCTACTAGAAAGTTGGAAATTTATAAGCCCACGGCTATTAGAGGTAAAAATTTAACCAAAAGGAAGAGAAATTAAATTATTAATAGCTTATGGACCAAACGAAGATGCCCCCAAAGAAGAAAAAGATATCTTCGAAAAAGATTTACAAATAGCTGCAGAAAATCTCAAACCCAAATAGGAATTCATGGTTTTAGGAGATTTAAATGCTAGAGCAGGCAACAATGTAAAAACATCAGGATGAGTGATAGGTAAAGAAGGAGAGACAACAACTTCTCCAAATGGAGAGAGACTAATAGATTTTTCGCCTAAAGAATAACATGAAAATAGCTAACACATTTTCCTCATAAAGATATCCTCAAATATACAAGACTAAATGAAGACAGATGTGAAAAGTCAATCATAGACTACATAATAGTTAGCAGCTCCCTTTTTACAGTAAATTGGATGCAAGAGTAACAGAGGAGCAGAAATATTTAGTGATCATCACTTAGTGATTGCCAAAATGGGATTACTGACTGAAGAAAACAATCAGAAAAGGAAAGAGAAGAAAGTCTTAAACTCAATAAAGAAGATAAACAAAATAGTAAAACAGAGATACCAATCCAGGATACAAAGATGTATCAGTGAAAGGCAGATGGATCTGAATGAAAGCACAATAGAAGAAAAGTTGCAAATGTACAAAGAAACACTCCTCAGTTGTACTGAAGAGGTCTGTGGCAGGATACAAATTAAAGGAGATAGGAAAAGAACAGCATGGTGAAATGAGAATGTCAAGACTAAGATCAAAGAAAAGAAGGATGCCTAGAGGAAATACTTGCAAATAGATACGCCAGAAGATAGGATAGATTACGTGAATAAAAGAAATATCGCTAAAGAGGAAGTGAGGAAAGCAAAACAGGAACAGTGAGAAGAGTTTGGACAAAGACTCAAGAAAACTATCAAGGAAATCAAAAGCTGTTATGGGGAACAATGAAGAGCATAAGAAAGACCAAAGCATGCCCAGTACGACAAATTAAAAACGCCAAAGGCCTATTCCGGTTTGGTTACCGAGCACGACAGACGGGGTGTGACGAGCTCTTGCCTTTTATCTTAATTTCCAGTTTTTGTGTGGAGATACGACATCGCAATGCCGATTACCGGATTACCGACGATGCTGGAGTGTATCATCAACAAGATTTTAGAAGAATCTCAACTCGCTTCTTACAAAAATAGCTGGAAATCAACAACGCAGCACCCTGGTCCTTCGTTTTGATGCCAGGAATGACACGTGTGTGTCAACGATTCATCATTCGACCCCTGCCAGCTTTCGACGGAAGTCACCGAGCCAATTTCAACGTGACAACATTAAACTGCAAAAACATATCATGTCATTTTCAAGAGAGAAAACAACATCTGAAAATATCATTTTAGCTGAAAAGAAAGAAACTGTATCTGCTAGCAAAGGAAAGACAAGCAACTCAGGCTTACTACACAGTCAAGATAGCGCTGTCTTTTCACACAGTGTGCTAGATGTATCACCAGCCACCGATAGCTCAACTAAAGAAACATTTGAAAAAGGATTTCTTGATCAGGATGTGTGCAACACGACAAAGACAGTCAACACATCACAAGGGACAAAAACCATTCAAAAACATTCCAATACGGCGATATCGAAGAAAACAGTGAACCAAAGCCAAGGACACAAAGTTATCCAACAGTTTAATCGACATAAAAAATCACAACAACACAACAGAGCAAGAATGTACAGAAAGCGACACCGACACATCCGACGATGAGGGCACGCACAGCGAGAGCCAGCACACATCAGACATTGAAAGCCTCGAGAAAAACACAAGCTCACGAGATGTTAATTCTACTCACTCCATCGAAGATCAGCAACACAAAAGTAATCACGCTTGCCATAGTGACAAGATTGAGCAATTTGAGCAGATATCCAAAATCAAGAAAGACACAGGACATCGCGTAACACAGCCCGAACACAACAACAGCTACACGAAACTTGTATTAGATACGAAAAGATCACACTCCATTCTTGCGGAAACAGAGGATTTTATAATTGAATATTGTGTGAAAAACGGAATGATACTGAATTTCATCATAAAAAGCAGTGATGATAACAGCTCCTATGCGAACATGTGTTGACGACACCTGCGAACTTGGCAAGATGAGAAACATTTGATTGAAATGGAGTATTAAACAGAAAGATATTTCAGGACTGATTATCGAGACATTGCATCTTGTTTGAAAATAACTCCAGCAAGAATGTCGTTCTGGATGACTTGTCTATGTCAAATTGCATTCTTCCTTTTGTATAATAATGTCTATCTTGATCTTATCGAATTGTCCATTTCAGTCCAAAACATACACCTAACTCTTTGTCAGAACAGATCATTTTTATTATTTTAAAATATTTAAAAAACGCCAAAAGGAGAAATAATGAAAAAAGACAGCGAAAAGATCATCCTCAGAACATATGAGAAAACAGAGGTAATCCAGATGAGACAGTTTGAGATGTAGATATATCAATGGAAGAAATCCCACCATTGAAAAATTAAATTAGGAAAGGCTCCAGGAGCAAATCAATTTTATCCAGAAATGATTAAAAGCTAAGGCGCAGACAACTTTTTACATGCAGTATGTCGACAACATGAATTGCCAGACACTTACACAAGAAAGAATCAACCAAAAATGATGATTAACATAGCGTACCAGGAAAAGTGTATGTCAATGGAAATAAACTAAGGAAAAGATGTAGATTCAAAAAGCAGGATGGATTTGACGACAGTAGACAAATAAAAAAAGAGTTCTTGAGAGAAACATTCAACTTGTTTTATTTTGACTTAGAAAGGCATTTGATGACGAGAGAAACTATGGCATTCCTTAAAAGAACACAATTAGAGCAAAATTTAATAGAAGGCATTAAATGTTTTTAAAATAAACCAACATGTACAGTGAGAGTAGCAGGAAACATATCTGCAGAATGTGATGTAGATATAGCAGTAAGACAGGGTTGTATCTTGTTTATCACATTTATAGATTCAGTCGCAAAGGCATCCTCAAAAAATGATGAAACGAATGTAGGTATGTGGAAGCTCAAACCAGTAAATGTATCATTTTTTTCATTTGCCGATGATTTAGTTCTGTTTGGAAAATCAGAAAGGGACCTTCAGGCGAACATCAACATGATCAATAAGGAATTAAATAAAGAGGAGTGAGAGTAAATGCAAAGAAAACCAAAACAATACTAGTTACTAGGTAAGCTAAATAAAAAAATGTAGTTGGGCAGGGAGAATTTAAAACAAGTTCAAAGCTACAATTACCTAGGGGTAATGATTAACTCAGAGGGAAAACTAAGAGAAGAAATCAGCCAGAGAATCAAAAAGGCAATGACAATATATATAACCATCTAGGAAAGGCATTTATAGGTAAATAAGAATTGTCAACAAAAACCAAAATGGCAGTATACAACACAGTTTATTGTCCTACTCTCCTCTGTGGCAGAGAAACTTGGACTTAGACAGTAGAGAATACAGTAGAGTACAGGCAGCTGAAATGAAATATCTAAGAAGAGTAGTGGGGAAACCTAAAAGAGACAAAATCAGAAACACAACAATAAGAGATCAAACCAAAGCAGATGGCATAAAAACTAAGATAGAAATAAATCAATTGAGATGGTTTGGGCATGCAAACAGAATGAATGACAATAGAATAGCTAAATCAGTATACAATGCTAAAAATCAAGATAAAATACCAAAAGGCAGACTTCGGAGAAAGTTGGAAGAAGAACATATAAAAAGGACATGAAAGCAAAGAAATTTAACTTTCACGGAAGGAAACAGAAAATGTTAGGACAGGGCAGCCTGCAGAAAGATCATTTCGGGCATCTAAACCCATACACCGAAAGGTAGAATGAGAGCTGATAAAGAAAGAAAGAAAGAATCAAATCAGTCTTTTTAATTGATTGGCCAAAAAAATGTTGTTTTGCCTGCGAGGCACGTGAAAAAAATTGAGAGAGTTAACCCCAAAAGAAAATCAAAACCTGCTGCCTTGCACGTGAAAAAAACTGAGGGAGTTAACCCTAAAAGGAAATCACAACCTGCTCCCTCGCACGTGAAAACAGACTGAGTGAGTTAACCCCAAAAGAAAATCACAACCTGTTGCCTTGCAGGCCGGTCGTGGTTGACCAAAGGCTAAGGGAGTTACCCTGACAGAAAATTAAAACCAAGGTCCAGTTGGGGGCCTCAATGTGGCAGTCTCTCCACCTACCTAGGGTACAGTGGACTAATCACCTACTTACCCAAAACAAATCGATTCAGAGAACCAAATATATTACAACCGGTGGAATTTCAGAAGACGAACACAGACTTTGATTTTTGGAACATGGAATATCACAGCAATAAATCGAAAAGGGTTAGAATTAGCTGAATACTTTAAAAAATTCACAGTAGATATTTTGGCTATCACAGCAACAAAGACGAAAGGACAATGAATACAAAATGAAGGACAAAATCATACTTTATCCTTCTCATGAGAAATGTAAAGGATAGAGCTAGAGCAGGAGTAGGCCTCCTAATACATAAAATACATGGAAATGTATTACCTCGGGGTCATTAGACGTAAACATCAAAAACAAAAAAGAAGAAGGTTAAGTCATTAATAGATAATGGACCAAACGAAGACGCCACCCAAGGCCGGCGAACTAAAGGAACACTCTCAGCACTAGTCTACACTGCCTTGATCTTTGAAAACAATTTACAAATAGCTGCAGAGAATCTCAAACCCAGACCGAAACTACTGGCTTTAGACGATTTAAATGCTAGAGTAGGCAACAGTGCAGAAACATCAGGTTGAGTCATAGGTAAGGAAGGAGAGACAACTTCTCCAAATGCAGAGATATTTATAGATTTTGCCTGAAGCAAAACATGAAAATAGCCAACACCTGTTTTCCTCATAAAATTATTCACAAAAATATACAAGAGTAAATGAAGACAGAAATGAAAAATCAACCATACACTACATAATAGTTAGCAGTTCCTCTTTTTTTTTACAGTACAATGGATGCAAGAATTAACAGAAGAGCTGTAATATTTAGTGATCATCACCCAATGATTGCAATAATGAGATTACTGAAGAAAACAAACAGAAAGGAAAGAGAAGAATGCTACTAAACTTAAATAGAAGAGAACTAAATAAACCAATAATAATACAGATATACCAATCTAGGATAAAAAGATTGATAAGGGAAATGCAGATTGATTTGAATTATAGCACAATAGAAGAAAAATGGCAACTGTGTAAAGAAACGCTCCTCATTTGTACTGAAGGGGTCTGTGATAGGAAACAAGGAGATAGGAAGAAAACAGCATAATGGAATGAGAATGCCAAGTTTAAGATTTTAAAAAGGAGGAAACCCGGAAGAAATGTTTACAAACGAAGAGGATATGATATATTTCGTGAGTAAACAAACTATCGTCCGAAGAGGAAGTGAGGAAAGCAAAACAACAACAATGGAAAGAGTTTGGACAAAGGCTTCAAGAAAGCTACCGAGGAAATCGAAAGCTGTTCTGGGGAGCAACGAAAAGCATGAGAAAGAACAAAAATGCCCAATAAGACAAATTAACAACGCCAAATGAGAAATAATGAAGGAAGACATTGAAGTAATGGAAACATGGAGAGTTTTAAGTAATTACATACCCCCCCCCCCCTCGAACATATAAAACAAGGGGTACAGATCGACTAGTAAGAATACTAATTAATTAAGAAGAGATAACTGAAGATGTAAATATATCAATGGAAGAAACACAAAATAGCTAAATACGAAAAATCAAACTAGGAAAGGCCCCAGGAACAGATCAAATTTATCCAGAAATGATGCCAAAAAAAAAAAAAAACAAAAGGGAGAGGCAGACAAACTACTGCATGCAATGTGTCAACAAGCATGGAAATCAAAACAGGTGCTAGACGACTGGTAAAAAAGTGATGATAGTACCAACACAAGAAAGGATCAACCAATGGAATGCTCGAACTATAAAGGGATATCACTACTGAGCGTACCAGGGAAATTGTATGCTAGGATACTAGAAATGAGACTGAGGAAAAGAGTGGAAGATCAGATTGAAGAACATCAAAGCGGATTCAGACCAGGTTTTTAATCATTTCTGGATAAATTTGATCTGTTCCTGGGGCCTTTCCTAGTTTGATTTTTCGTATCGCTGTTTGGACTTCTTCCGTTCAGGTATCTTACTACAACTTCCCTCATCTGTATTTGTTGTTTTTCTTACTGGTTGATTTTTACTCCTTGTTTCATATGTTCTGGAGGGATTATGCAATTGCTGAAAGTACATTCTCCATGTTTCAATGATTTCGTTGTCTAATTGGGCATAGTTTGGTCTTTCTCGAACTTTTCATTGCTCCCCAGAACAAAGCTTTCGATTTTCTTGGCAGGTTTCTTGAAGTCTTTGTTCAAACTCTTCCCATTGTTCCTGGTTTGCTTTCCTCACTTCAATTTTTGGCGATAGTTCTTTTACTAACACAATCTATCCTATCTCCCGGCCTTTTCGTTTGTAAGTATTCCTTCCAGCCTCTTTTTTTTTCTTCTTAGTTTTTACACTTTTATTCCACCTTACTGTTCTTTTCCTATATTCTGCAATTTGTTTCGCACCACAGACCTCTTCAGTACAACTGAGAAGTGCTTCCTAAAACAGATGCTACCTTTTCTTCTATTGTGCTACCATTCATCTCAATCTGCATTTCCCAAATAAATCCTTTGATCCTAGGTTTTACTATATGTTTTACTTCTGAATTATTTAGTTCTCCTATTTTGAGTTAAGTAGCTTACTTTTGTATCCTTTTGCTATTTTGTTTTCCTCAGTCAGTAATCTCATTTTTTTGCAATCACTAAGTGATGATCACCAAATATTTCAGCTCCTCTTTTAACCCTTGCATGCATTGTACTGTAAAAAGGGAACTGCTGACTACATTGTATTATGCTGTCTATTGTTGACATTTCCCTTCTGTCTTCATTTAGTTTTGTGTAGTTGCTGATTTCTTTATGTGGAAGGAAGGTGTTGATTATTTTCATGTTATTCTTTAGGCAAAAATCTGTCAGTTTCTTTCCATTTTGAGAAGTTGTTTTCTCTCATCCTTTACGCCTATTACTCCGCCTGATGTTTCTACAGTTACCTACTCTCGGGCTTAAATCTCCTACAACCATTAGTTCCTATTTGGGTTTAAGATTATCTACAGCTATTTGTAAATTATTTCAAAGATATTATATTTTTCTTCTTTGGTGGCGTCTTCGTTTGGTCCATAAGCTATTAATAATTTAATTTGTCTTCCTTTTAGTTGAACTCTAATATGCGTAGGCTAATCATTTTGCAAAATCTAAGACCAAGGTAGGGTTCTGGAATGTTATAACCATGAACAGCACCGGTAAATTAGCACAAATGACATCAGAAATGAGGTCCTACAATTTAGATATTTTAGGCATCAGTGAATGCAGGTGGACAGGAACTGAAACACAAAAACAAACTCAGGTGAAACTGATCTCTTTTCTGGAAGGGAGGATAACCAACACTCGGAGGGTGTAATCATTATATTGAAAGAAAGGAAGAGAAAAATATGATGGAATTGGAATGGAAACCCATTAACAACAAATTGATAAAGATAAGAATGAAAGGAAAGCATGTCAATGTTTCGATTATACAATGTTACAGCCCCACAAACGAAAATAAGGATAAAGACAAAGATGAGTTTTACGACCAACTAACGGCTGAATTGGGAAAAATACCAAAGCATGATACAAAACTTATAATGGGCGACCTAAATGCAAAGGTTGGTTGCAACAATAGTACAAATGAAATAGCTATGAGAAAAGAAGAATGTGGCGTTATAAATGACAACGGAGAAAGATGATTGGACTTTTGCAACACTAACGATTTTGTTATTGGTGGAACATTTTGTTTCCTCATGAGGAGATTCACAATCTTACATGGTGTTCACCAAATAGAAGGGATAGAAACCAGACCGATCATCTTCTCATAAATGGAACATAGAGAAGATCCCTTCTTGATGTAAAGTAAAAAGAGGAGCTGACACTGGAAGTGACCACCATCTAGTGGTTGCAAATCTAAAAATCAAACTGAGAAAAGCAAACACAACAGGAAAACGCAGAGAACGATAAGACATGGACAAACTTAAAGATCCTAAAACAGCCAAAACTTTTATGATAAGCTTGAAGAATAAGTTTCAGGTGCTGACTGATTTGGATAATGGCAAACCATGTGATGGAAATTAAATCAACAGCAGATGGAACACTAACAAACACGCCTACTTGGAGACAGCTAAAACATGCTTAGGAACAAAAAGACATAAAAAGGAAAGAATGGCTATCAAATGACACATGGAAAATAATTAAAAAGAGGAAGGAAATTAAGAAGAAAATACTGGATGCAAAATCAAGCAGATTGAAAGAAAGTTTGTCAACAATACCAGGAAATAAACGATGAAGTCAAAAGGAGTGCAAGACAAGACAAAAGGTCATTCATGGACAGACTGGCTAATGAAGCAGAAGAAGCATCACAAGTGGGAGACCAAGGCAGAGTTTATAAAATTGCAAAAGTAATAAGTGGAAAATATCAAGGAACTTCAGACTCGCCTATTACAAACAAACAAGGAGAGCTTCTCACGACTGAGACTGAAAAAGATGCAAGATGGACTGAACATTTTATGGAAATTTTAAACAGGCCACCACCTCTAACAGAAGCAAGCATTGAAGAGGCACAAGAAGATTTGAATATAAGTATAGAACCGCCTAGCTTGAATGAAATAACAGTAGCTATTAAAAATCGAAAGAATGGAAAAACCCCAGGCATAGACAACTTAAACGCTGAACTTTTTAAAGCTGAACCCGCTTTTGCAGCAAGAATACTGCATCCACTCTTCACCAAAATATGGACAGAAAAGAAAACTCCGGGTGAATGGAATGAAGGTATAATAATACAGATTCCCAAAAAGGCAATTTGTAGGACTGCAATAACTGGAGGGGAATAACACTCCTGTCTGTCCCTGGTAAAGTTCTTGCAAAAGTAATAATACAACAAATATCAAATGCCGTTGATTATACATAAGAAATGAACAGGCAGGGTTTAAGAAACGAAGAAACTGCTCGGACCAAATTTTTACACTAAGAAACATTATAGAGCCATGCAACGAATGGCAGAGACAACTGTATATAAACTTCATTGATTTTGAAAAGGCATTCGATAGCCCCCATAGAGAAAGCATTTGGAAAATTCTGAAGAATTATGGAATACCTCAACATCTTGTTCAGTTCATTAAAAGTTTCTACAATGAATTCACATGTCAAGTTGGAAATAGCAATCAAAATTTTGAAATCAGGACTGGTGTCAAACAAAGGTACGTGATGTCAGCAACCGTCTTCATTAATGCTATAGACTGAGTGATGAAGCAAACAACCAGTGATCAACACAGATGAATTAGATGGACTCTCTTCTCTTCGCTAGAGGATATAGATTTTGATGACGATTTGGCACTATTGGCACTCACATCATCCCATGCAAGAGAAAACATCACGGCTAAACTCTTTTGGTCAACAGATAGGTTGAAAAATAAGTCCTTCAAAATCTGAACTAATGACATTAAATATACAAAATCCCTCTCCACTCCTCATCAATAACAATAGCATACAAACCACCAAGGAATTTACATATTTAGGCAGCGTTGTCACAAGTAGAAGAGGAGCTGACAAAGACATTAACAGACGTCTAAACAAAGCAAGAAACTCCTTCAAACTACTTCAAAATGTATGGAAAACAAAAGAATACAATATTAAAACAAAACTTAAAATCTACCAAAGCTATGTCCTATCAACTCTATTATATGGATCTGAATGCTGAGGACGACGGACAGAGACATGAACAAGTTATCCTCATTCCACACCAAATGCCTGCAAAAATCCAAAATATATTTTGGCCAAACAAAGTTTCAAACGAGACTCTTCCCCAAAAATGCAAAATAGACCACATGCAAGACACCCTTCTTAAAAGAAGACAGAGGTGGATAGGGCATGTTTTAAGATAAGAAGAAGGGAGCATCACCAAGACTGCCCTACATTGGACCCCTGAAGGGAAAAGGAGATCTGGCAGGCCAAAGACAACTTGGAGAAGAACAGCAGAGAATGAGATTAAATACTGGGGCGAAACCTGGAATGCCATAAAGACGCCTGTCATGAAAAGAGAGATGGAGATCCTTCATTGCTGCCCTACATGCCAACTGGCATAATGGGCAGTAAGTAAGTAAGTAAAGTAATAATTTTGCAACTTTCTTATAGCTTTTGATGTCTTTTATGTTTTAGGGGGCTTACTCCTGCTCTAGCTTTATCCTTTACATTTACTCCTGAGAAAATTAAAGTATGATTTGGTCTTATATTTTCTATTCCTTTTTTCTTTGTGTCTGTCTTAACAAAAATATCTACTGTACTTTGACTATGTTTAATTCTTTGGCTAACTCTACCTCTTTTCCATTTATTGCCCTAACCTCCAATCTCCACAAAATGCCCAATGCCCGATGCAGAGATATCAATGATTTTTTTTAAAGAGTACTTATTTTCATTTAGCCCTTTGTATTCGTGCAACAATGGTCCCTTAGCCCAATGCAGTTGTATCATTATTTAGAAAGAGAGTCAATGGACCGTCTCTTAGTCTTGACCCAATGCTGCGAATACGAAATGACTCAAGCACAATGTACGGGTATTAATATTATTCATATTTATACAGTCAATGGGCAATCCTTTTAGCTCTTCATACAGACGTGAATTTGCGATCAAATTCTTAAAGTATGTAAACAGGGGCCATGGGGCATAACAAGGTGAAAGAAGAGAGTTGATTATAACAAATCCAAAAACAGACAATAATTATAGAGACTAGCACTTTCTACTTAATTTGCAATCATACAGTTTGTGGCACATCAATAATCAAAATTAAATCTGACATTGTGTAACATTTAAGGAAACTTGTGTAGCTTTTTATACCTTATTCTATTTTTTTTAAATGCATACCCTTTCACCTTTTAACTTTTAACATATTGATGTCCCATGAACGCTACCATCCCCCCCCTCCCCCTCTTTTTTTGTCCACCCTCCGTCCATATTTTTTCTTTATTGATTTTCCCTTTCCCTTTGCGCTAGGAAGAAGGATGCAAATGACGAGAGCTGAGACAAGGGAGGTTATTCTCCTATAAAATTAACATCCGGGTATTTTGTCTTTGCCTTCCATGTCGCAAAGCCTTGAAGGGCAAAATGTTGTCGGCACTAAGATCAGCAGGTTTGTCAACAATTATCTTTCTTTTCCCTAGCATCCTCTGTATTGAAGATATATGTGAAGAATCATGCATTCTTGTTACGGTTGATATGTCGATGAATGAAGATCTGTCAATGAAATGCACACTGACCTCAAGTTTTGTGTCCAACTTGGCGACGGGTGAGCCACCGGCGCCTTGTCATAGCACTAAACTTTCTATTCAATACCTGTGTAGATCTAGATCTAGATCTATGATGATATCAAAATCCAATCAATAGGCCTATAATTTATCATTCCATCTTTCTAGATATACTCTTATTTTGATTACTAAAGCAAACCGTTAAGTGCGCTAGTTTAGATATGTCATATAGAGAGTCAAGTTGCTGAACTTTTTATTTTGTTGATAAATTTTACTTTACTAATTACTCACTTGGGGTCGAGAGGGGTAGATCTAGAGGTGGACATGGTATATCTTGAATACAACTTTGGAAGGATTAGAAATCTACATTACATAGTTGGGCACACACCAAGGTACATGATAAAGAGGGTAAGAGTTGGGTTTTTACCGGAATGACATAGAAAGTTAGGGTATTGTTTTTTGAAGGGGATTTTATGGCCCTGGTTACGTCTTTGTCGGTGACAAAGTCCAGGTAGGTGATGCCTAGGAGTCTTCTGCAGTATCTCATCTCCACTGTTAGAATCTTTCTCTTCAAGACGACTGTCAATGTCCAGGCCTCAAGCTAACAAGAATATAGACATTATATTCTATTTGTCTTAACCCAAGAAAAGCACCGGCCCTAAATAAAGGCGCGTTGTCGTCCACCTGGGAAGCACGCAGGCCCTATATTTAGGGCCGCCATCATTGGCACGGGAAGTGCGCAGGCCCTATATTTAGGGCGAGACACCTAGGCTTCTTGAATGGAAATTTCCACTTTCCTTACATGATTTATGACGTAGTTTGACCTTTGAGTTCATAGTTAAATAACAGTTAATGATATATTACAGTTTATTTTAAGCTTCTGGCTTTCCCGATAGCCTCGTTATTATTCGTAAAGTGACGCTTTCCCATTCAACACACTTCATGAAAGGTGTAAGTTGATTACACGGCTATCGCTGCTAATGTTTAGTCTTTAGTTTAAGTTTCGCTTGTTACAATAACATCTCGATATGAATTCCTTATTCTTTCAACTTATAGAAAATGCATGTTTTATAGGTCTTTTATCATCTGCAAAACATGAACTCCTTGTTCAAACTAAGTCTAAATCCTAGCTTCACCCGTTGCACACCCTCGTTTTTTCATGCAAATGGCTGGGGCAAACCCGTACTGTAAGAAGGTCACTTCTGGCAACACGAGCTTTTCTTGGGTTAACCCAAGAAGGGCGCCGGCCCTTTATGTGCACACCCTCATTTTTTCATGCAAATGGCTGGGGCAAACCCGTACTGTAAGAAGGTCACTTCTGGCAACACGAGCTCTTCTTGGGTTAACCCAAAAAGAGCGCCGGCCCTTAAAGTGGGGTATGTTAAGTTTGGCCCGGGAATCACGCAGGCCCTACATTTAGGGACAGACACCAAAGTTTCTTGAATGGAAATTTCCACTTTCCTTAAATGGCTAATGACGTAGTTTCACCTTTGAGTTCATAATTAAACAACAGCCGATGAGATTACAATTTATTTATAAAGTTTGTAGCTTTTCCGGTGGCCTCGCTATCATTCGTCAAAGTGATGCTTTCCCATTCAACACACTTTGTGCAAGCCTTCTACGTTGATTACACGGCTGTCGCTGTTATTGTTTAGTCCTTAGTTAAAGTTTCTTTGGTTGCAAAATCATCTCAATATGAATTCCTTATTCTTTTTACCTGCCAGAAAATGCATGTTTTATAGTCTTTTATCATATGTAAATGTGAAATCATTGTTCAAACTAAGTCTAAATCCTAGCTTCACCCTTTGCACACATCCGTTTTTTCATGCCAATGGTTGGGCCAACCTCACTGTAAGAAGGTCACTTACGGTAACACCACGAGCTCTACTTGGGTTAACTACTAGTAGACTTATTCTTTCTAGTAATATTAGGAACATTAATTTCTTTAATAATATGTTGAGAGATAACTAGAAATCAAAATCTCATACATATGGCTTTTGTGGTTTTAGTCGTTAATATCAGATTTTACACATATAAACATAACATATTTATATTGCTCATTGCTTTATTACAGGCCTCCTTAGGTCCATTGCACAGGCAATGGAGCATTTAAAGTTCTGGCCGTGGCACCATCTCGACAGAACTCCCAGACTATTCAGGAGAGAATTGAGACATGGGATTATGTCAACAGTGTGTATTTTGGACCAGAGCGGGACATGAAAAATTTCCCAAACCCTGTACAACCCCAGACAGCTGAACCTGTCCGCATGGGCATCATCCCGAACTCCTGGTTTGAATTTTTCTACCCCAAGACAGGAGTATCAGGTAAGAGAGACTCTTAAAATAAATGAAAACACTCTCCAATATATTTTAAATGAAAATACTCTCCAATATATTTATATTAATACTTGTGGTGCTGCGATCAACTATTTCCGTTCTGTCCTAACAAACAGTGTAGCAGACCTGCCGTTTATCCCAATTTAATCGGAATCATCCCGATTTTTTTTTAGCAAAAATTTGCGAAATTCCGATTTTCCGTTGGCACATCCCGATTTTTTTGGTAATACAACTGTAGTCGTTGCCTGGACAGCATTGTTCCATATATTCAGCGTGCATTTTTTTTTTTTTTTTTTTTAATCAGCCAATACCCGGATGTCGTGCCTATCCAGGATTCATGTTATTTATGGTGTAACGATTCTTCACTGATATATTGTTCTCTTTGCCCATTCTTCAGAATACTCGTGCTGTACTTGTACGAAACTTCAAAAATCGTTGTATGATTACATGTTATTGAGGCCTACCGCGATTACTAGAGCCTTGAATTTCAAACTGATAAAGCAGAAGACTTTGCTGGTTATTAGACCTAGATCTAGACGTCCCTAGTATTAGGGACATCTAGGTCTAGATGATATGTATCTGTACTGTTAAGTAGATCTAAATCATGTCGAGATTAAAAATTTTGAAACAATGACTCCCCCTGCAGCAAAGTGCGATCACACGCGTGTCTGTCAGAGAGAGAGAGAGAGAGAGCAATGTTGTGCATGTGTTTGTGTAAAAAAAGAAATAAAGAGCATTTTCAAGTGTGTTTCGTGCGATCGCGAATGTATGTTTGTGTTAGTGTTAGAGAGGGAGTGAGCAATTTATGAAGTGAAAGACAAATGCAAGGAAGAATAGAGGTTGGGTGATAATTGATGGGTATGTCTGACCGAATACCAGAAGGGCTGGGGTGGGCATGTGTGTGTGAAAAAAGTGAATGTAAAAATATGATAGCAAAGATTAGCAAAGTAAGAGACCACTGATGAGAAAGAGGGGAAAAGTAAGTGTGTCTTCCACTTCCAATATGTAAACAATGAGAGGGAAGGAGGCAACTGTAATGCTGATTTAGTACTAGAATTCAGGCTTTATTGACACGGGGGTGCTATTATAGTGGATATTTTTACTTGGGAAAAGACAGAACCAAAGGGGCCAACAGTGACCTTATTATTATTAAGTTTCAGACTAGGTGACCGGCTGACTCTGTACCTGAAATAGCTCATGTATCCTGATTTTTCTACAACTCTGTCCTTGTTTTTTTTAATTTAGAGTCAGGTCTGAGTCTAGAACGAAGGTGGGCTTTGCCCTCTTCTTTTTGCAAACCGTGTAGTGTGAAGGCCTGATATTTCCATTTGGATGGGGGAAGCCTCAAAATGCATCTCTTTGTTTTCATTGATTTCCAATCATTGACGCAAATAGAACTTGAAACTAGCTTTCTGGTTGGTCAGCCAATCAGAGAAAACATGCTTACTTTGCGGATTAGTGAATCATGGTAGAGCCCAAGTAGATCTAAGGACGTTTTAGGTTCAAGGTGCGAAGGATCTATAGACCCTTCTGTTTATGAGAAAGAAAGGATTTTATTGAAGGGAATTGTCTTGACCACCCCTTTACACAATCAAATGGTATCTTCTGTAACTAGCATGGGGTTTGTGGTGTGATATTGATGCTAGAAAGAGACAATGTGTTGTAATTTAAATACAATTGTAGAAGAAGCATTATAGTGGCTACTCTGACACAAATTGACCACAGGTGACAATTATGGTTTACTCTTTATTTATTATGGCTTTAGGGCAGCTCAGCTCTTCCAAACTCAACAATATTGCTTTTGAGTATATAGGTTTCACATCTAAATATCATGAATTGTAAAGTTACATGGATTTTTAATCCATATCATAGCACAAAAAACACAAACCAGTTATCAGGCCCTGGCAACCCCTCAAGTTCATGCAAAGTGAATTGCTAACACACAGTGTGTAATATTTTGGTAATGTTTTCTATTAAAATGTCGGTGAAAAACTCGTAAGGATTTATTAAGTTATTTCCTTTGTGATATCTGCAGGTCTACTTGTTATCACAGTGTATAATGTTGCCGACAATAAAGACATTTTTTAATTTAATTGAATTGTGTAGTTAAATGGATGGCTCCATGAGGGTTAATCAAGAAGTGCTTGCAGTGATACCGGGAGTGACCTTCTTACAATGATGGGTTGCCATTTACATGAGACACGAATGTTGCAAGGAGGAAACTAGGATTTAGACTTAGTTTGAAAAATGATTCCACGTTTACAGTTGATACAAGACCTATAAAACTTGCGTTTTCTGACAGTTGAAAGAATAAGGAATTCCTATTGAGATGATTTTGCAACCAAAGAAACTTAAACTAAGGACTAAACAATAACAGCGACAGCCATGTAATCAACGTAGAGGGCTTGCACGAAGTGTGTTGAATGGGAAAGCATCACTTTGACGAATGATAGCGAGGCCACCGGAAAAGCTACAAGCTTTAAATAAATAAATTGTAATCTCATTGGCTATTGTCTCAAAGGTCAAACTACATCATACACTGTTTAAGGAAAGTGGAATATTCCATTCAAGAAGCTAAGGTGTCTGGCCTTACATACAGGGCCAGCACGCTTCCCTGGTCAACCGTGACACACCCTATATAAAGGGCGGGCGCTCTTTTTTGTGTTAAGCTTTTATTTCTGCATTGAACACACAGGATGAGTGATGTATGAACCTTGTGTCATGGCTCTCGCTTAATTTTTTTGTAGCTTGTAATGAATGGTAACTTCTTAGCTTATTTCAGATCCAAAAATGATCAACTAGTCACTGGAAAGTCAATCATATAAAGTGTAGTCTGTATGTTTTGTCTTCAAGATGTTTAATCTTACAATTTATCTTTGTTGCTTTTCAGGTCCCTATCTTTTTGGCACTGGCTTAGCACTTTTCATGTTCTCCAAGGAATATATGGTTCTTGACCATTACTGTGTAGAAATTCCTACTTTCTGGACCATGTGCTATATTTTATGTCAACATGAAAAAGTGGGCAAGGCTCTGAAAGCACATTTCGCCGAGAAAATGGATGTAAGTTATTCTTGAATAATTTACAGGGAAAACAGATGCATGAATTATTTTTTCTTAACATGTTTTGTTTATCATGTCTTATTTATATAAAAGTTCTTTTGTTTAGCTTTAACTCTCAATTCCAGGATTTTCTCCCCTTGTAAAATTTGTTACAAATTTGCATTTTATTTCAAATTATATTTGACACTGTACAACAAGGACGTCATATTACCCCTCGTTTTGTTCAGAAATGTCTGTAGATTTGGGTTTTTTTAGGGATTTTTGGCAGTTTGGGTTCCTTTTAACAGGAAGCCATACAAACAAACAAGATGTATAGACTTTTAAGTTCACAGAAACAGACAAAAATTCTAATGAAATAACAAATACTTATATTAAGGAGGGAAAGAAATTCCAGTTTTAGTCTAGACCTACAAGTAATTAAACTGTATGCAGCTACAAGTTTCATCATATTGGGGAACATGTTCAACAAATATACTTAATATGTGGGGAAAGACATTGAATTTGAATGTAATAACTAAATTGTGTGGGTCCCACTGTATAAGTCAAAGATGCATGGCAGCAAATATAGTATAGTAATGTTTAAGCGCATTTAAGATATTTATGAATTAAGCTCTCTTTTTTCTTTTCGGTCATCAGTTCCGTCAAGATATTGAATTTGAGCGTCCTTTGCGTAAGATGAGAGAGGAGCTCAGGCCAATGTCAGCAAACTGCAAGGGCTTATTGAAGAATGTGAAACTTCAAAGCATCTTTACGAAGTCAAGAAGGTATGGTGAAAGTCCTTTGAAATGAAGAGTCTGTTTACCTAAAGTTGTTTTAAGTAGGCGCTTTAGTGCAAATTTCAAAATCAAGATAAGGAGTTGAAAATAACAGCAATACATTTCAATACGTTTCAAATTTTTCAGATATATTTATTGGTTCGTTTGGGGGGGGGGGTGATTTTTTGCATTGCGTTTTGTTATCTCTGATGCCTGAGTGGGTATGTATTTCAACGTAATTTCATAATTAATCCGATTTTCATATACCTCATCAACTTGTGGGGAATTTTATGCTTGAATGTTAAAAGATTTAAATTAAAGAAAGACATTACCCCCTTCTTTAGTTTAATATCAGATATACTTAATGGTGTGAAAATGCTGCAAAATAATGTCAGTGGGTAGTCCAAACTGGGGGAGGGATCAACAAGTGAGTTTATCGAGCATGGTGCAGAAATTCAACATTTACCTCCCTAAACCAGGTTTTCATAACGAATATCGCTCGTCACACAGACCCGAAGGTACAATGGAAACGGCCAATGCCAGACAGGCCAGCAATAAAACTGTTCACACCTTGTCCCTCGATCGCGATCAGTGCCCGATCTATTAAAACCACCAGGTAATTTCATGCCACTTATGGTAGAATCGTGGTTGGAGTCTGGAAGGCTGTTCAATTCTAATTACCTAGTGACAAATCAGTGATCCAATGGGACAAAGCCTCTGCTAATGCTATGCTGCACAGTGGGTGGAGTTACAAAGAGAAAACTGGTCATGTTTTATGAGTTACAAAGAAAAAACTGGTCATCTTTTATGAGTTACAAAGAGAAAACTGGTTCATCTTTTATTACATTGTAACGGATAGGTAGTGAAGGGTGGTTACAATGCATGACACATTGTTGATGGGCATAACCATGAATGTATGAGTAAAGATAATAATTTGTAATCAATTACGGACATACTTTATGATAATTTGGAGAAAATGATGCCTGCAGTTGGCGTTGAAACTGGGCGTTTAGGCGAAATGTTGGTTTTGAAACGGGCATTTAGAGGGGCAGTTTATATAGAAACAAATCGGTTTCACTTAGATTGCAGGCATTTAGGATATTAACAACAAACACATGATATTGCCATTATAATTTGTTTCATCTTATTTGGATACATCACCATACTGTTTAAAGGACTCTTCATTTACGCTCAAGCTGTGACTTTGAGCTGCTTGATTCTTATGCGCTTGCCTGGCGTGTTAAGCATACAGGTGTGTGAAATAATCAGCAGTTTGGGGAATCTCAATTTTTGGTTTGTTTGAAACTTTTATATCACTCATTTATGTCAACTCGTGTTCTATTCTGACATCAGGAGGGAGTTGAACTCCAGTTGGAGGCTGTCTACCGACAACGTTTACAAAACGCCTACCAAGAGGTTAAGAAGAGGCTGGTGGGTATTCATTTTTCTTCCCCTTTTTTATTTTGTTTTTACATTTTTTTTAAATTGGTATTTGTGTGTTCATATGTTTTGGTAATACAGTGGACACTGTTTAGGTTGATTTTCTTCATGGTTAATGTTTTTGTTACAGTCCCAATTTTTGTGTAACCTATAATCTAAATATGCCGAAGATTCAATTTTTCCCTTCTACCATTAAAAATTATTTTCCCCCCAGAGATTTTCATTTTACGGCAGACACAATACTTCCCTCGGTCTGTGGAAATTTATTAATATTATTCATTTATATATAGTGATGAGGCAAAATGCAAAAAGATGAATATTATAAAACTATGATTTTGCTAACAAAGTGGTACTTTCAACGAATAAGAATATTTTACTTTAAAATTTTCATTCAGGAGAATCAAAAGGCATGGTGTTTGCATGCAAACATATTATTTAGCATAATGACTTTTTGCCTGCTTGTGGGATTCTGCTTAGAGATAAAATAGACGCCAGAAAGAAGAAAATAATTATTGCTCAGGTCTGTTTAGAATTTCTAACATCAACATCAATGAACATTGCTTAGATTAATGGCATTATATACTTTATTTTAAACAGGACTATGAACTGGAAAAAGAGAATGTGAAGCGAAAGTTCGAGCAAGACCACATGGTCAACTGGATTGTTCAGAATGTTCAGAAAAGTATCACCCCACAGCAGGTAAGCTTTTTCGTTGACTTATTTTGCTCATGTGCATTTCTCTTCTTATACTCCTTACTTGTAGATTGGACTGTAAATTGTCAGTCGTCTGAATTGATTAGATGGTTGTTGTAAGCAATTGTTTTTCTTTCACCTTTTCTCTCTCTTTGTTTTGGGATTTGGTGGTTTTTGTTGTTGTTGCTGTTTTTTATGTTCATTTTCAAAACATTAAAGCAACCATTCTTTGTTGACAAGCTGTTATTTGCTTTGGGGTATATCATTACAAGTCATGGTTTACTTGATACTATAAGCATGCATGTTTGCGGGTACGATTGGTTCCCCCGGTTCAATACTTTTGCTGCATCCCTTTGACTTTCATTTTTCATGACTTTAATTCTTATTTATTTTAATTTCTAGAGCTGTATAAAAACCTCATTTGGGGATATTGTCTAGTTTTTATATTTATTTCAAGATTGATCAGTGTATTTAATGCGAAGGTGTCTGGAGGGGGGGGGGTTAAGTTTTAAATCAATACTTTATTTTTTGTCTAATCCCAAATGATCGTGCAAAACTAGATGTTAAACTGTTCATGTTCATAAGGCACAGGTAAAATATTTTGTCAGGTTTTGTCACATCCCATCATCAAGAGCATGTCAAATTTACGAGCTCCGAGAGAACCCTACGAATTCAGTGCAGCAAATTTACCATTCGCCCCTGGTGTCGAAGCGGTGAAGGCTGCCATCCTTTTGAGTTGGGCCATTTTACCGTATAGACGGATTCCCACGGTAGATTCTTTCAGGAAACACCTTTTCCTCTCCTTTCTCTGCAATGGGCATTTGACGAGCTCCTGAGCAGGGTTTTGCAACGGGCTTTGTTAACTCTTTTCACTTGAAGATAAATGAAAGGAGTGCTTAATTGCTTCCAAGCATCATGCATTTTTATTTGTACATGCATGTGTTTCAACCATATATTTATTACTGAGAGTGTTTTGCCTTTTTTTCATCAATTCAACAGGAGAAGGACAGCATCAAGAGCTGTATAGACACATTGAAAAATCTTGCGTCCAAACAGCCAGCAACTGCATAGAGACTAGAAGTGATTTGAGAGCTGCCATCTTGCACTCAGCATCTAATTAGGAATTATGTCATATGCTCCTTTGAAGTATAGTATTTTATTGATGTAAGCTAATATTTCAACAGTAATCTGTGACTATATCTCTATGTTATCCGTCAAGAGTGAAAGTGTGGATACAAGAAAGTACTTGTGAGTGCATAAGTGTGTCTTCTTCATCTTTGAGCCTCACTTTAAAGGTGTAGTGCTGCATTGTACTATTTGTACATCATGGTCTATTTTGACAATGACACTAATAGTGATAGTCTTTGTTTACAGTTGTGTGTATGACAATAACCTCTTTTGATGGAACTAACGGTTTCTCTTCATTAGAGGTTTGTTGTTTTTGTTTGAAATAAAAAAATTCTAAATTTAACTCTACGTGTTACACATGCTTTTTGTCTATTTATTTATCTTTATGATTATTGATGAATGTGGTTCTTCTTTTTTTTTTTTATTGGCGCATGACACTGTGCACCTGCCTTGGGGGGGGGGGGGCACCATTATTGGCGAGTTTGTGACCAAAATGTTGATTTTCTGATCTTTATATATTCGACATATTAAGTTTAATAAGCATAATTTTTTGGTAGGCGGGGGTAGGTGACAATTTTGCCATAAATTACCCTAACACTGACTGAGAAGATGGCACTGAAAACCAGTACAACCAGCCAGCTATCGCTGCACAACACCACATCTGGGTACATGGTCTATCGACACGCCTCCTCGCCGAGTTGGCCCAGCGTTGAGTGATAGACGTAGAGGTGAAATGTTCGGGTGATGCGTCGATAAACACATGCTCAAGTATAAGAATACAGAAATAAAACAAAAAAATGGCCATTATGATGTCTGTTTTCACAATAGTTCACATCTAAACGTAGATTTACAATCCTCCTTACATTAGTAACAATTTCAGAGACTGTCAAAAGAATAAGGGGGCTGCTTCAAGAAGGGCAACCCATCTGAAGTGTCTTTTTTTTGTTATTTTCCTTTGATTTCTTTATTCGCGTTATTTTCTCAAATTGTAGTTTTTCCCTCGCTAAATTTCCATCTCCTCCGACCAATTTGTATGATATTTGGCACACAACACAGGTTCCTCTCGTCAATGTTTAAATAACAAAACAAAGTGAAAAAATTGCAATTCCATCACACCTGAGTTTTCGATAGCATTGAAGTCAAATTTGACATTTTTAAAAAGATTAAATGTACAATTAAAGATTTGAAATTTTTTTATTTTATTCTCTGCCTGAAGATTTAGTTATTTCCTGTAGCTGTGACATCCAGCTTGGTTGCCTGGTTATTAAGTCTACCCATCGATCTAATTACCCATGCATTGATTTAATTGTCTATTTATTATCATTATGCTGTCCACGAAAGGAGGCTGAAGTTTACTCTGGCAAATAAAGGGCGCCAACAAAAAACATCATCATTCCAGGCAGATAAAACTTGACTGCCTTCTTATTGTAAGACTTCTTGTAAAAAAAATGTAGGAGAAGGAAAACTCTGATCTAATGTCAAACCGTAGACAGATAGACCGCCTTCTTAAATTGTAGGAGAAGGAAAACTGATCTAATTGACAGACCGCCTTCTTATTGTAATTGTAAGACTTCTTGTAGGAGAAGGAAAACTGATCTAATGTCAAACTGTAGACAGATAGAGCTCGACTGTTTTCTTATTCTAATGTGTAAGACTTCTTGTAAGATTTCTTGTAGGAGAAGGAAAACTGATCTAATGTCAAACCGTAGACAGATAGAGCTCGACTGCCTTCTTATTGTAAGATTTCTAATGTCAAACCGTAGACAGGTAGAGCTCGACTGCCTTCTTATTGTAGAGTAATTGGATTTCTTATTGGCAGAAGGAAAACATCTAATGTCAAACCGTAGACAGGTAGAGCTCGACTGCTTTCTTACTGTACTGTAATTGTAAGATTTCTTGTAGGAAAAGGAAAACTGATCTAATGTCAAACCGTAGACAGGTAGAGCTCGACTGCTTTCTTACTGTACTATAATTGTAAGATTTCTTGTAGGAAAAGGAAAACTGATCTAATGTCAAACCGTAGACAGGTAGAGCTCGACTGCTTTCTTACTGTACTGTAATTGTAAGATTTCTTGTAGGAAAAGGAAAACTGATCTAATGTCAAACCGTAGACAGGTAGAGCTCGACTGCTTTCTTACTGTACTGTAATTGTAAGATTTCTTGTAGGAAAAGGAAAACTGATCTAATGTCAAACCGTAGACAGATAGAGCTCGACTGCTTTCTTACTGTACTGTAATTGTAAGATTTCTTGTAGGAAAAGGAAAACTGATCTAATGTCAAACCGTAGACAGATAGAGCTCGACTGCTTTCTTACTGTAATTGTAAGATTTCTTGTAGAAGAAGGAAAACTAAATAATCTAACTCACTAATATCAAACCGTAGACAGGTAGACAAGGCTCATTATTAAGAAAACAGCAACGGATTTATTTATTTTTAACTACTAATAGCCGTGATTGGTTTCCGGAGATATTGCAAGACACTCACATAAATGACTAGTAAAATATGCCACCATGAAGCCATTCACAGGAAGAAACGAGGTTCTCCAATCTCACGTTAAAAAAAAAAAACGCATTCAAGACAGGTTTTCTGGAATGCAAGAGCTAGAGAACGATGTATACCGCAGGGAAACTAGCATAAATTACAGTAAAGATGAGCCGCTACAAATTAGACATTCTTGGCATTAGCGATAGTGATTACAGGAAGGCTCAGATTTGCACAGGAGAAACAATGACAATAATGGTATACCCGGGAATAATTTAAAAACAATTATAACCAGTATTAAAAAGGGGTAGACTATACATTGTAATCGTGAAGAGAGGAAATAGAAAAGCACTCTTTTGAATGGACACATGTAAACAGTAGACTTACAGAGTAAGAAGAAATTTTAATTGTCAACACGAATTAATACAAATAATCCAGTGTTACAGCACATCTATCTAATGACAGCGCCGACAACGTCAAAGATTAGTTTTATGAACATTTACAGACCAAACTATATGTGAAAAAAAAATCAGTGTCGAGACATAACTTGAAGATTGTGATGGGACATACTAATACTAGCCATACTCTATGAATGCCAACGTTGGAAATATTGACACAAATCATTATGAGGAGAGTCGTGGGGAAAGAAAGATGTGGTATCGTGAATGAAAATAGTGAAAGACTAATACGTTTTACTAATAGAGGTTTGTTCTGTATATGACCTTGTTATCGAAGGGACCTTCTTCCACACAAAGATAGAACCATTTCCACACAAAGATATAACCATTTCCACACGAAGATATATAACCATAGTCTGACTTGGTCATTCCCGAATAGAGGAGACCGTAACCATATTGGCCATCTATTAAAATTGTACATTACTTGGAAAAGATCCTTGCATGATGTATGGTAAGTGTCAAAAGAAGACTGATGTTGGAATGGTAGTGTTGATGTTGAAATGTCTACAACCTTGTGGTAGCCAAACTAAAACTTAAACTGAGGAAAACAGGAACAACGATAATAGAAAGAAGATCACACTCACAGTTTTGAAGAAGTGAAACTACGAGATTAAAAAACGAGGAACACCTTTGTACTACAACTATATTCTACTAAAGAAAATGTTTCAAGTACCTGTAAATAATGGGATACTATCCAACACGGAACGAACACATAATAATAATAATATCATGATAGACATGAAGTCGACGCGAAATTGTAAGACATTAAGAATACCGGTACCCCCGTGAATGCAACTGAAGCGTGTCTTGGGAAAGACTAGATCACAGCTAGTTGATACTTGGCCCAAAGAAAAAATTAGGGGGAGAAATACAAAGAAACTTGATGGATACACAATCAAAAAAAAATTATAAAATACAATTCAGTGTGTAAGGAACTGAATCAACAAGTTAAAAGTTAAACCGAAAACAAGAGTATACAAACAATTTTGCTATAGAGGTTGAATAAGCAGTCAAAACTGAGGAAGAAGGAAAGTGTACAAGATCATTAACTTAGTTTGTGGTACGTAAATACAAACGTATCAGTTATAGACAAACAATGAAAAGTCGTGGCTACTCTAATTGACAGTCTACCACTTGCATGACACCTGCTTTAGTTGATGGTCTACCGTTGCATTTTTTGCTTAAAGTTGACAGACTACCGTCGCGTTTTTTTGATTTAATAGATTGTCTGGCATCGCGTTTTTTGCTTTAGTCGACGGTCTACCACTTGACTGACCCGACTTCTGCTTTAGTCGACGGTCTACCACTTGACTGACCCGACTTCTGCTTTAGTCGACGGTCTACCACTTGACTGACCCGACTTCTGCTTTAGTCGAAGGTCTACCACTTGACTGACCCGACTTCTGCTTTAGTCGACGGTCTACTACTTGACTGACCCGACTTCTGCTTTAGTCGACGGTCTACCACTTGACTGACCCAACATCTGTTTTAGTTGATGGTCTACCACTTGACTGACCCACCTTCTGCTTTAGTTGATGGTCTACCACTTGACTGACCCAACATCTGTTTTAGTTGACGGTCTACCACTTGACTGACCCACCTTCTGCTTTAGTTGGTGGTCTACCACTTGACCGACCCAACATCTGTTTTAGTTGACGGTCTACCACTTGACTGACCCAACATCTGTTTTAGTTGACGGTCTACCACTTGACTGACCCAACATCTGTTTTAGTTGATGGTCTACCACTTGACTGACCCACCTTCTGCTTTAGTTGATGGTCTACCACTTGACTGACCCACCTTCTGCTTTAGTTGATGGTCTACCACTTGACTGACCCACCTTCTGCTTTAGTTGATGGTCTACCACTTGACCGACCCAACATCTGTTTTAGTTGACGGTCTACCACTTGACTGACCCACCTTCTGTTTTAGTTGACGGTCTACCACTTGACTGACCCAACATCTGTTTTAGTTGACGGTCTACCACTTGACTGACCCACCTTCTGCTTTAGTTGATGGTCTACCACTTGACTGACCCACCTTCTGCTTTAGTTGATGGTCTACCACTTGACTGACCCACTTTTCTGCTTTAGTTGATGGTCTACCCACCTTCTGTTTTAGTTGACGGTCTACCACTTGACTGACCCACCTTCTGCTGTAGTTGATGGTCTACCACTTGACTGACCCACCTTCTGCTTTAGTTGATGGTCTACCACTTGACCGACCCACCTTCTGCTGTAGTTGATGGTCTACCACTTGACCGACCCAACATCTCATTTTTGTTGACGGTTAACCATGAAATTTTCGCCTACCTTGGTCTGTCGCAACTAGTGATTGTCCATGTTATACGAGTAGTTTGATGATGGGGGGGGCGTGTGATAAAGTAGTGCAGCTGTGCCACTTGTTATTTTACGACGTTAACAGCTTAAAATGTATTGGGACAACTCAGCACGGCTCTAAATTTATCTCCAACTACTTCATTCCTCTTTGAGTCTGTTTCATTGCAGTTTCACATTTGTGGCAAAGATCAGCGGTGCTTGGATATTGCAATAAACAATGACGAATTAGGAAACTGGCCGCAGCTTCTTCTGTCAGAATGATAGTCGCGTAGAAATCTTTGAGACGCATCTTGCTTGCTTGTTTCAAAGTTAAATGGAAAATCGTAGCAACCCATTCAAGTTACAATATGTCATCGCCAATCAAATTTCATTCACTGTTGTGATAACTGAACTCTTACAATCACTGACTCATCAATAATATAGTCACGGAGGCAGCCCACCACTGACTCGCCAATAGCTTCGGACATAGATAATATACTAAATAGAGACCGGGCACCGCCGGTCTGAACACATGCGCGGCGCTGTGTTTTTTCTATGTAGCGCTACAGACGATAATACTGTTATTGTTACGTTGAAACTTAACAAAACTGTTCTCTTTAGTGAACAATTATAGTTTCAACAGAGATTTTAATAGATGAGGGATGAAGGCAACATGTCTCTCATTTAGACAGATATATATATATATATATATATATATATATATATATATATATATATATATATATATATATATATATATATATATATATATATATATATATATATATATATAGAGAGAGAGAGAGAGAGAGAGAGAGAGAGAGAGAATACAGGGTTTAGGAAAGGAAGATGTTGCATCGGTCAGATATTTGGACTAAAAAATATCGAACAGTGCACAGAGAGTGGCAAAGACAACCTTCTTTAAATGTTATCGGCTTCGAGAAGGTATTTGACAGTCTACACAGGAGAGCTCAGGCTAATATTACGAATCTACGGGATCCCTCAACATATCGTTCTCATAATCAAGAGTTTTAGTCCAATTTCATTTGCAAGATGGGAAACAGTAACTACAGTTTTGAAGCTAAGACAGGAGTAAGGCAAGGTTGTATAATGTCAGTACTCCTTTTCAATCTTGCCATCGACTGGATGATTTGGTGAATCACAGAAGAAAAAGATACGATATGCAGGAGAAAATTATTATTATAAATACATATACAATGTATTATCATTATTATTTTCGATCAGCTTTGCCACCTTACTCTTAACTTCATGTTTTCACCCTTTGACTTTGACCAAAGAGCTTGCTTTCTTTTTACTGCATCGAAATAGAATCCTGATATAATCTGACAACATATACGCTAAGGAAAGGCTTGATTCACAGGAGATGACATAGGTACTTTTGAGAGTTAAAAAAATCATTAAAAATTAAATAGAGTTAGATGAAAGACCTCAAAATCTGGCCTACAGTATTTCGGTATCCTAAAAATTATGGCTCATAGAAACGAAAAACGAAACATTCAAGCATAGTCTTCCTAGCGGATGTGGTTGGGGAAAATTGTGGAACACCGCTACAACAGTGAAAAGCGAACCCTAATGTGGCTGGCGTTTTGTGGCCTTTTCGATAACTACCGATAACTGTAAAGTGGTAAAAATAGTTCAATTGAGCGTGTGATTTTATTTCGTTTAGATATTTTGGTCCCGAGATTCTAGATCGAACATTTTTAGTGTTTTGTATCTCTAGATCTAGATCTATAAAGTTATTGCCGTGTGTGCAGTGGCGATAAAAGATTCGTGACAACGAAATAACTCAATGTAATCTGGGCATATGGGTCAATCGAAATGCATTGGGCTATGTACTATCTAGAAACATAAGAGGGTGAAAAAAAATCAAACTGTCGAGTTCTTGATTTAAAGGCCTGAATTTTAATTTATATTAATTTAAGCTTTACAAAGCACAGGGAATAGTTTGTAATCTGGCTAATTTTTATTTCTTCTTGTCCACCTCGGCAGATCAAGTTTTCTTACAACTGGGTCTATTCATTCAATATTTCATCATCCTCCTGTTTTTCCAGTTAAAAGAAGAGAAAAAAGAGGAAATTTGTTTGACAGACTGCTATCACCAGTCACAGACTAGAATAGTCTTAGATTTATGTTTTGTTTAAATCTTGATTTAGATCTAGGCCTAGATAGATTTTAGATCTAGATCTAGATGTAAAATCCAGATTGAGATTCGTTGGTAGGAAAATTGACAACTAAAACTAGATCTATAGGGTAGAGATCGATTGATCATTAGGCATACATCAGCTAGATCTAGATTCCATATCTGTCTCTAGAGATAAGGTCAATCATGATTCATTTGATTCAAGCTATTTATAAACTCTTAACCTACCACTCTTATATATATATATATATATATATATACAACTTTTTCTTTCTCTTCAAATTTATATTTTATACAAAAGTATTAGGATCTAGTCTATATATATTTATATATATATATATATATATATATATATATATATATATATATATATATAGATCTAGGTCTAGAGATCTTATATTTTGTTCTCCCTGATTTTGAAATTAAAATATTTGAATTAACACAGCTAGATCTGGATCTCTATCATTTATAGCATTATGATTTAAGTATATCTAGACCTAGATCTAGGTTTATTTGTTATTTATTAAATTTTATTTTCAAACGTTTCCTTTATAAATATAATCCTATTACTGCATTCATTTTTATACTTTCTGATGTAACAATGAAAGAATAATCGCAATTGCAGTCAACAAAATTATTTAAGTCTATATAAAGGTTTGTCTAGCCAAGAGTATTGGATTATCATAAATTGTGAACCACAAGATTGAAAGTTGAGTATTCTTTGTTTCTCTGTAGTAGGAAGGTCAATATTTCAATTTAAAACTTTATTCATTATACTATTCAGTTTGATAAAAGGCTTTCAGAGAATTATGCTCGTGATATCCTCTGCAAGAGCAAAAGTTTTGAAATCTCTCTTATTGGGGTAAAGCAAAGCATAGTGAGCACACGTAAAAAAATGTATTTTTTAACCCAAAATAAAAACAAGAAAAGTTTATTCTATACTTTAAAATGAGCAGCTGATTACACTGTTACTACTAGTCCACCTATTGTTCCAGTATGTACCAATGAATTATTTTATTACACACTTTTTAGCCATGCAAATTCTCTTACCTGTCACTAATTAGCACTAATAAGATTTGATCTAAAAATGTCTTTGATTTTCTTCTTTTAACCCTTGATGAATATATCCCTGGTCTGTGATGTTTTAAAACGGAATTTCTCTTATTTTGACACTTTGACAGTTATGGTTTTATTTTCATTCAAATGCCTTCTGGGTTCACAAATTGAGTTAATGTAAATTTCATGATTTTTTTCTTTTTTCTTTTTTTATAGGTAAACAGCCAAAATGGCTGGCGAAGTTTCTCAAAAGACACCTACGGAAAAGTTGCAGTTAATTAAAAGAAATCTTCAGGTAGGGTGCTGTCTTTAATCATAATGTACTACATTATAGTCACTGCTTAAATACCCTCCGCTATAATGCTTCCTCCTCCTCAATGCGCAAAATCTCAGATTTTTTTGCATAAAGATTTCCCCTCTAAATACCCGTTTCAAAACAAAGATTTTCCCCTAAATGCCTGTCCTCAATGACAACTGCAGGTATAATTTCTCCAGATTGTTATAAAGTACATCCATAATTGATTGACAAATATTTTTTTTATTATATATGCATGTAATCCCATCTCTAAGAGGACTAATTTATGGCCATCAATAATTTGTCATGCTTTGTGACCACCCTTCGCATACATGTCCAATGTACTGTAATAAAAGATCACTAGATTTTTCTTGACTCACTGATAACTGACATTGAGAGCAAATATGGTTGATGCTTTCCGTTTTTTCTATATTAATAATCTTTACATACATATATTTTTTACTTATATAAATGTATAATAAAGTCATTGGGATTGTACCTATACAGGAAGTTTTAGGAGAAGACAAAATTGTCGAGATTCTCAAGACCAGAGATGTCAAAGTTTACTGGGGGACTGCAACGACAGGAAGAATCCATGTTGGCTATTTTGTGCCAATGGCAAAGATTGCTGACTTTCTTCAAGCAGGGTGTGAAGTGAGTTTTTACATTTTTTTTGTTGTTGTTGTTTTTATCGAAGATTTATTGCCTTTAATAGGGTTCCCACTTATCTTGGAAAACTGGAAAAATCTTGGAATTTGGTTGGAAGAAATTAAGACGGAAAAGTCTTGGAATTTTTATGAAATATTGCGATCATATTTTTTCCATCTCGGAACTGGACAAGATTTCACACAGGACACAACTGATGTGGCCATTTAATGATGCTGTTCTCTGTCTTTATTCGTTCTTTCTCAAATCGTCTTGTGAACAGCTAGGCTAACAATTTGTCAGACCTGTCATTCTTTACCATTCAAATGTAATATCGTTTTAGCATTTTGTCTCATTTACGATTTTACGTTTAGTTCTACCTTCGTTGCACTTTCATCCGATTTCAAGTCGTTCGTTAGAGCCCGTACAAGCCAGAAATATCTGCTCTCCTGCCTTGGAAAATTTGATGTTTGCATGGAAAAATCTTTGAATTTTTTTTCTGAAAATGAGTGGGAACCCTTAAGTTATCAACTTTTTTTCATACAGGAAAACAAGATGGATTGAAAATGTCATGACTATTGTAATGTCTTAGGCTTGAACAAGTAGGCTATTTTAAATCTTTTGATGAAATACTCAGGTATTGTTGCTGCTGAGTTTGCATGTAATTTCACTCTGTATAATTGTTGAAAATATACAGGAGCTATCTCCACTATCAGAGCAACAAGGACTGAGTTATGTGAAACTGGAAGGTCATGATCGTCAACGCCTCGCATCATAGCACTTCCGGATAATGAGGATAAATGTCACAGAATTTGACAAATAACCCCCCCCCCCCCCCCCCACCTAAAACAAACTAAAGGAAATAGAATATGTTGTTGTTTCACTTAATGGGTTGAAGTTGAAGTCAATTCTTTCACACACCTTCCAGTATGATATTATAACTTACAACATGTTCATAATTTTGCACTTTGAATTTTGATCCTTTCATGAAAATCATTATTTTGCTTTGCCTTTGTATTTTTCAAATGAATTGAGTTTGTTTTTTTCTTTCTTTCATTCCATGTAGGTGACAATTCTTCTGGCAGATTTACACGGTTATCTCGACAATTTAAAGTCCCCATGGGATTTGTTGATGTTACGGACAGAGTATTATGAAGCTATCATCAAGGCCATGCTGCGGTCACTTGGTGTAAATCTGGACAAACTTAAGTTCATAAGGGGAACAGAATACCAGCTTAGCAGGTAATTGTTTTGTTCTAGAGTGTCTGTTCACCACCTTAGCAAGGCATAACTATCTAGGCATAAATGGTCACGAATGATGTCAAATATTATTTCTTCGCTCTTTTGGTAGTGGCTCAGAAAGACTGTTTTTAGAAAGCGTGCCCAGAGACAATGATGATTATGAGATTACTCTTTTACCACCATCTTTTTTGTCCAATGATTAACTACTCAATAGGTTACCGGGTGCAGGGTGACATCAAGTACCGATACAGTATTCGATACTTAGGTTAGGCGGGTGTTTCATTGCATATCTAATGACCGTAAGTGAAGGAATGAGTAACAATAACAGCAAAAAGCTTCGTGGATCACAGGCAAAACAATCTTTTTCCAGTCAATTAAAATATTGATTTGACCCAAGAGTTTATTCGCTAAGAACCTAAAGCAGGCTATTTGAAATCTACCTGTGAAATATGGAGGTTGTGGGTGCAGTGGTTGCTGAGATTAGAGAGGTCAAAGTTTGAGATGTACAATTATATATATTATATATATATATATATATATATATATATATATATATAAATATATATAAAAGTTCAAATTTTGCTCATTGCAGGGAGTACACCCTTGATGTGTACAAACTGAGCTCCATTGTGACCGAGCACGATGCGAAGAAGGCTGGTGCTGAGGTTGTCAAGCAGGTGGATCACCCCTTGCTAAGTGGTCTGCTGTACCCAGGCCTTCAGGCTCTAGACGAGGAGTACCTGAAAGTGGACGCTCAGTTTGGAGGTGTTGACCAACGCAAGATTTTTACATACGCAGAAAAGGTGAGCAGCGTATTGGATATTTAGATGGGTGTGGCAAGGGAACAGTCTGAAATTTCAATAGTCATAGAAAGAAGAGTTTCTTTTAATGTAGCATAAATTTAATTTGTACCAGCTCCAGTTTTGGAGGTGATCAGCTTTTTGTCACAAGAACACCTTTGATTTCCTTCCTTTCTTGAGATATGGTTGAGGTTTCTTTATTTATGCCTCAGGTTATATTGACATCCTGTGTATAACTTGAACTAATATTATATCATCGCCAACACCACACAATAACAGTGCATTGTAGTTGTTAGACTTCCATCTGAACACTGCACTATGATGAATTTAGTTTTTTTAAATCTTGAGATGCTGTGTACCATGCTCTACTACTCTTGTACATTATGTGTATCTTGTTTGATTGTGAAATCCGATACACCACCAAACAAATGTGCCTGTATTTTGGGACAGGCGATCTCGGAGTTTAGGGTCCTAAATTATTTTTTTTTCCAAGATTTATTTACTGTTCACAGAATAGAATAACTTAAAAAATATTTTGTTTTCAAAAAAAATATTTATTTCTTCAAGTTCAAGAAAAGTTACACAGGGTATTGCACATTAATTTCATTTAGAATTTTCCAAAATGCGTTTCCGCCAGATGAAGCAAATGTGTCGTTTCTCCATGTCCATTCAAACTCCCGTAGGTAGCTGATGAAGTGATCGCGTGACAAACTCCGACAAATTAAAATGTTGGACCTAACTCCGATAAAAATAATTTAGGACCCTAAACTCCGATATTGCCTTTGGGACAATACAAATTTATCTATTTTACTGTTAATGTTATATAAATGCATCAAATCAGAGGGAAATTGAAGATTTCAAGATTGTCAGTTTAAAAAAAATATGTAGAAATCAAGGAGGGTTGATCATGTCGAGGAGGGTAGACAAGAGGGATATGCATGAGATAACATAAATATTAGTAGATTATTACTCACACGTAGCTGCCAATTATGGCGCAAAAAAAACCGTATTCTGTACCTTTTTGTGACTGAGTGCATAAGTCTGTATTTACCCTGAAAAGATTGTATTTGAGGGTTGACTGTATTTTTTAAAGAAAAGAAGGAAACCCTATGTTAATGGTAACGACTCTGAGAGACTGGAGTGGCAGTCTGGAAATGCCATTCTGAGGTAGCAGGACTTTTTATTATTTACCGGGGGCTAATATCAGTTGAATTATTGATGTTTTCTGGAAAGTAATGGGCCATCATGCAAGTTAGAATTAGTTTGTTTTTTTTTTTGCGCGATCAGAGTTTGTTTTTTTTTTGAAAATGTTGAAAAGGTTGGCAGTTATACAGTCAGGTCTGGGTTTTTTTATTTGAAAATGTTGGCAGCTATACAGTTTAGTCTGTTTTTTTATTTGAAAATGTTGGCAGCTATACAGTTTGGTCTGTTTTTTTATTTGAAAATGTTGGCAGCTATACAGTTTGGTCTGTTTTTTTATTTGAAAATGTTGGCAGCTATACAGTTTGGTCTTTTTTATTTTTTTTATACAGTTTGGTCTGTTTTTTTATTTGAAAATGTTGGCAGCTTTGCTCATACAATATCCTTTTCCATTTATTGTAAAACAAGAATTGGTAAATGCATAAAAAGAAAGGTTGTATTTTAAAATCTGCTGACATTCGGTATGAGCTTTATTTACAGTTTCGGAGCATACCTTCTATGATTCATACTCATGTGTTTTGTGTGTATCTCTTCCTTCTTCTTGCCAATTGTATGACATAATTTATTGGTGCACCACATTTTCCTCCTGAATAACTTTTTCCACTTTTCATCTTCTTTGTTTACTCTTGATTTTATTTATTGTAATTTGATGTGATGTCTCTCCACAGTACTTGCCTCATCTAGGATATGCCAAAAGAGCTCATTTAATGAACCCCATGGGTGAGATTCATTTTCAGATTTTTTTTATTGGGTTGTTGGAATGGGATTTTTTTGGATGGGGGGGGGGGGGCAGTTGTATTAAACAAAATGTGTTCTTTATTATATTATAGGCAGTGGAAGGGAGGGAGGAATATCAAAAGGACATTTGACAGAATCCAGCCCCTTTCCCTTTTTCCCTAGCCTTTTGATGTTCAGTGGAGAGAGACATCAGCTCAAGGAGGATTATTGACATATATATGTATGGTTTGGAAGTTTTCGCATTTGTATTGTTATCTCTGTATTTTGGAGGACCTGGTAGCTGACTTTGTGTGAAGACTTCTGTCTGCTATGCCTGAGTTCGATCACCGCTCTGGGTGTGGGGGGGGATGGCGGGCTCTACTGGTAGGTCCTACTGTACTTCTTTGCTTTCACTCTTTCGCTCATCCTTCATCTTGCTGGGGTTTTTTTCTGTCTTAATTCACCCATAGATTACTGCGTGTGGTAAAAAAAAAAAAGTTAAGTTCCTTCAAGGCCATTACAGACCATAGAGCTGGAGCATATCCTGGGAAGTGGAACAGAGGACAAAATGATCACCTGGCCAGATTTTTACTCCCAAGCCAGTGCTTGGTCCCAAGTCCTGCAGCCTAACCACTCGGCCACCGATGACGCCGTTAACCACATAATACGGTGGATGGGAGTAAATTTCAGTGGAACAAACAAAAATGCCTGTCTGGGCATTGTTTTTTTCTTGCCTCTTGTCAGCCCAGCAATGATATGAGTTGTTAAGGTTATTCAAACTCAGTGAAATCAAAGGTGTCATTGCAAGCAGTGATATGGGTTGTTAAGGTTATTCAAACTCAGTGAAATCAAAGTTGTCATTGCAAGCAATGATATGGGTTGTTAAGGTTATTCAAACTCAGTGAAATCAAAGATGTCATTGCAAGCAGTGATGTGGGTTGTTAAGGTTATTCAAACTCAGTGAAATCAAAGATGTCATTGCAAGCAGTGATATGGGTTGTTAAGGTTATTCAAACTCAGTGAAATCAAAGATGTCATTGCAAGCAGTGATGTGGGTTGTTAAGGTTATTCAAACTCAGTGAAATCAAAGATGTCATTGCAAGCAGTGACATGGGTTGTTAAGGTTATTCAAACTCAGTGAAATCAAAGATGTCATTGCAAGCAGTGACATGGGTTGTTAAGGTTATTCAAACTCAGTGAAATCAAAGATGTCATTGCAAGCAGTGATATGGGTTGTTAAGGTCATTCAAACTCAGTGAAATCAAAGATGTCATTGCAAGCAGTGATATGGGTTGTTAAGGTTATTTCAAACTCAGTGAAATCAAAGTTGTCATTGCAAGCAGTGATGTGGGTTGTTAAGGTTATTCAAACTCAGTGAAATCAAAGATGTCATTGCAAGCAGTGATGTGGGTTGTTAAGGTTATTCAAACTCAGTGAAATCAAAGGTGGTTATTCAAATTGCAAGCAGTGATGTGGGTTGTTACGGTTATTCAAACTCAGTGAAATCAAAGGTGTCATTGCAAGCAGTGATATGGGTTGTTACGGTTATTCAAACTCAGTGAAATCAAAGGTGTCATTGCAAGCAGTGATATGGGTTGTTACGGTTATTCAAACTCAGTGAAATCAAAGGTGTCATTGCAAGCAGTGACAAGCTACCACATTATGCTGTATACCCAGAAAAATCAGGACTCTACTCCTGGTTACCCTGCGCTCAACACTATAAGTTTGTGACCTGACCGCTACTATTTCTCTTTTTATTCGTTGTACGTGGATATCAACTGTTGGTATTTCACTTTGTTATTTTTTTCCTAGTTCCTGGTCTTGCGGGTAGTAAAATGAGCTCATCCGATCCAGACTCAAAGATTGATCTACTCGATTCACCTGAACAAGTGAAGAAAAAATTGAAGAAAGCATTCTGTGAACCAGGAAATATTGAAGACAATGGTATTTTGTCATTTTGCAAATTTGTTCTGTTTCAACTGAGATCAGCAGGTAAGAAATCTCTCTCAACCTTCTATGCTTCATTTCTTGCTGAGTTGGAGTTAAAAAAAAAATCATTCTTAGGGGTTGGTTATCTTATGCATTGTCTAAGCAAAATAAACTTTGGAGTTTTTTCTTTTTACCGTAAATGCCTGCTTGTTTTCATATTTTTAAAAATAAATGTTTTTGTATGTAATTTAAATTTAAATGAGCGATCAAAAAGAATATGCAGAAATTGCTTTCTTTTCAGATTGGGAGAATATGTAGGGGAAATATTGTTCTTTATATTTATGTTTGCATTCCATCTGTGTGAATTTATTACTTGTTTTGTGTCAAAGTGTATGGGTGAAGCAATATTCTAATTGTACACTTCAGGCTAGGTAATTGTCACAATCCTCTAGCAGTTTCTATAAAACTTAATAATGTGAATACAGAAAGTCAATTATTTTATTTACCATACATGGCAAGATGCAATGGGAAATGATTAAGAAAGAGAAGAATTGTTGAATTGATTCCATTCATAAATTGCGAAAATAAGAGTTAATGGTGTCACCATATATCCCCCACTCTTCCTCCTAGATTTTGAGATTAAGCGCGCAGCAGACTTTGGTGGTGACGTCAAGTTTAAGACTTATGCTGAACTGGAAGAAGCATTTGCTAAACAGGTAAAATCGTTTGTATCCTTTGTTGAAATAGGAGGTATTTTTCAAGAGTGAAAGGTTAAGGATTTTTGTTGGCTTAATTCAGGATATGATTCCTTTTCTGTGTTATCATTTTATCTATCTTTCTTTTTCTTTTTTCAGTTTTAAGATATATATTTTTTTTCATCATGTCTACATTCAGTTGAAATTTTGTTCCTGTATCTACTGCCGTTAATCAGACATATAGCCTAAATCAACATGATCGTGGGGGGGGGGGGGGGGGTCTCTCTCTTTGAGAGATCTGACAATTTGTTATTTCGACTTTTGACACTCATTTATTTCAAATCAATGTCTTTAAATGAGTAAAATTGATGTTTCAGGAAGTCCACCCAGGTGACTTGAAGGTTACTGTTGCTAATTACTTGAGTGAACTGATGAAGCCAATCAGGGAAGAGCTGCAAACCCCAGAATTGCAGAAACTTGTGGCAAAGGCCTACCCTGTTGAGAAAAAGAGTGAGTCGTCTTTTACTCAGTGGCTCTTAGATTTTGAATTTGATTTGATGTACCCACATCCAAAACTAAGGTGATCTCAGGGTTTTTGGTAGGATTTTTGATTTTGCCGGGACTGCCCTGTAAACAACCATGGAATTCTTAATGTGCACATACTGGTTGTGATCTGCACACAGGACCTCCTTTTCATTGTCCGGTCTCTGGTAGGACTAGGTGTCGATCAACCTACCTGGACCAGGGGGTATATTTTGCTTTTTAAAAAACGTGAGAAAATTTTTCAGCCGTTAGAGGGGCTCGAACCCACTGCCTTTTAGTTGAGAGGCTGACACTGTGCCTCTGGACTACGGAGTCCCCGTATCTTTTAGTTGATGACAATTATTGGGTTTAATCTATGTTTCCTTTTGTAATAAATAGCTTCATTTTATACAGTCTAAAGAATGTCAATTTTCTATTTAGATATGCATTTTTATAAATTTTTGTTTTCTTTGATAGTAGGATCCAATGCTGATAACAAATTTATGTATATATAGATCTATCGTTTTGTTTTTAAAAAAATACTGATTATATTAGAATCGAGATGAATTTACACAAATTGTGATATTTTAAGATGTGTGAATGTGTTTGACTGAAGAAAAAATGTTTTTAAACTTAAATCATTGAATGCCAGTCATTTTGGATTTGTCGGGTGAAGTATGAAGAATTTACTTGTATTTCATTTTTTCTTATTTTTTTTGCACCACAACTTAAAATATGTTGAAATAATCTTTGCCTTACATATACATGCAATTTCATAACTCCATGACCACCATTAACGGGAAAAGAACCCAGTTTGAAGTTTGCTGATTGAAAGAACCCAGTTTGAAGTATACTGATGGAAAGAACCCAGTTTGAAGTATGCTGATGGAAAGAACCCAGTTTGAAGTATACTGATGGAAAGAACCCAGTTTGAAGTATACTGATGGAAAGAACCCAGTTTGAAGTATGCTGATGGAAAGAACCCAGTTTGAAGTATACTGATGGAAAGAACCCAATTTGAAGTATACTGATGGAAAGAACCCAGTTTGAAGTATACTGATGGAAAGAACCCAGTTTGAAGTATGCTGATGGAAAGAACCAGTTTGAAGTATACTGATGGAAAGAACCCAGTTTGAAGTATGCTGATGGAAAGAACCCAGTTTGAAGTATACTGATGAAAGAACCCAGTTTGAAGTATACTGATGGAAAGAACCCAGTTTGAAGTATGCTGATGGAAAGAACCCAGTTTGAAGTAGTAGTTTGAAGTACTGATGGAAAGAACCCAGTTTGAAGACTGAAGAAAGAACCCAGTTTGAAGTATGCTGATGGAAAGAACCCAGTTTGAAGTATGCTGATAGAAAGAACCCAGTTTGAAGTATACTGATGGAAAGAACCCAGTTTGAAGTATACTGATGGAAAGAACCTGATGGAAACAGTTTGAAGTATGCTGATGGAAAGAACCCAGTTTGAAGTATACTGATGGAAAGAACCCAGTTTGAAGTATACTGATGGAAAGAACCCAGTTTGAAGTATGCTGATGGAAAGAACCCAGTTTGAAGTATGCTGATGGATTGATGAAAATTTCTCCGCAGCGGAGGCAAAAGTACATATATGTTTTGCTTGATGATGTCATCTTTTAAACACAAAAAAATCGCCTTCCGTGCTGTTTCCTTACAGAGTCGGGCCCTGCAGGTGCAAAAGGTGGTGCAAAACCTGTGGAGGAGGACGTTCCATCAAGGCTTGATCTGCGTGTCGGAAAATTACGCAAGTCTCACAGGTGAGTAGTTTTTATTTTTTGGCTTTGACAAGTTGCTGTTTGATTGTGACGAGAGTTGTCTACCAGCATCCAATGGAGATATGGTATTAGTCATGTGTTCGTATAGAATCAAATACAGAGGACGACCAGTCACCACACTGCCAACAACAACACCAACAACAACACTGAACAACAACGCTGAACAACAACACTGAACAACAACACTGAACAACAACACTGAACAACAACACTGAACAACAACGCTGAACAACAACACTGAACAACAAACTGCTGAACAACAACACTGAACAACACTGAACAACAACACTGAACAACAACTTTAAGACAACAACTGAACAACAACACTGAACCAACAACAACACTCCTGAACAACAACACTGAACAACAAATTGACAAACAATAACCATCTGCTGACATGAACAACAACTTCTAAAAGAATTGACAAACAATATGAGCTTCAGAATATCAGAGACATCGCTGCAAATAGACGACATGGAAAATCTTCTGCACGGAAATCAGAAAGACTGCTAAACTTGACATCTAAGCAAGCGGACAGCTTTTACTTCTAATCTCTCATATAGAAAGAAGCCTTTGGCTCTATTATAGAATCTTCTTTTTAACCCTTGTATGGTTTGTATTAGTATATCACATGTCACGTATCAATGTGTTTTTCACATCAACGAAAGCAACCCACTTTGTGCATACTTTTGCAGTGGGAATCTAATCTGGGGGGGTTCTCTCCTTCATTTTATTCAAGTAATTCAGATGTAGTTAAGCCTGAATGTTTCTTTCATTTCAACAAAGGCTGTAGATCATGAGCGGGACCAGCATCAGTTGGGGAGTGAAACCTGTGCTGAAAGTTAGTGTCCTATCTGTTCTATCTAAGCAAATTCGCACTCACACCATGGAGAAAAGGTGTGCACAGTTGAGAAATGTCTGCCTGCACACACCAATAAAAACAAACTTTTCTCGTGTAACGTTCATTTTCATGCTCACAGCGCATTCAGTTGGGATTTTTGTGTCAAACTTTGCACAACACCAAAAATGTACGCACACAGACTAGAAAATATAAGAGGGAACATTGCTAGTGTCCTGTCTAGGAGATGATAATATATTATCACCGGTTCCACTTCATGCTATGAAAACCATGATATTCTTCGGCTCTATGAGCAGGAATGGTCTTGAAGTGATAGTAGTAGTGGTGTAGTAGTAGTAGTAGTAGTAGTAGTGGTAGTGGTGGTGGTGGTAGTAGTAGTAGTAGTAGTAGTAGTAGTAGTAGTAGTGGTAGTAGTGGTAGTGGTAGTAGCAGTAGCAGTAGCAGCGTATGGCTACACCCACAAGTTAAACCCATAAATCCAGGTTTTAGTTAGTCGTGGGATTTGATGACTGTCTGGTGCCCTCCTTCAAGTCTGGTTGTTTGGCAGTGGAGGATTACATGGTCAAGTGTTTCAGGTGTTGAAGGAAATTTGCTTGTCTTTAATTATTGTTTATGTATATTGTTTCACCACGCTATCTATTTACTCACCTTATTATCTTTATGTCATATTTCTCCTAAAATCTAAACATTTAATGATTAATTTAAGTTAAATTTGTTTTTGATTGAAATACATTGATGTATTCTATTATTTTTAGGAATTGTGATAACACAAATACAATTTTCTTTTTTAAAGGATTAATAAAGATGATTGAATTGATTGAATTGAATTGATTAAAAGTTAATGAAGTCTCTGAGAGTAAAAATTAGGGTGACTATTTGGCATAAGATAAAATACAACTTTATTGTCCGAAAGTGGCACATTGTAATGTTGTTACAATACCTTCAATATAATAATATGAAATATTACACATTTTTACTATAAATAAATTGTTCTTCACACACAAACAGCTTGCACACATTTAAGCATTACGAGATCAAAACATGTATAACATTACAATATTGCCATATAATGAACGTGTCCTGTATTGTTAAATGCTGATATTTGTTTCTTTCCTGTGATTAGCACCCCAACGCTGATTCCCTGTATGTGGAGACAGTTGATCTCGGCGAGGAAAGTCCGCGTACCGTCATTAGTGGCCTTGTGGGATTGGTTCCCATGGAGGAATTGCAAGACAGATTGGGCGTTTTCTTGTGCAATTTAAAACCCCAGAAAATGAGAGATGTTATGTCACACGCCATGCTCATGTGTGCCTCTGTGTGAGTACTTGCCATTGATTATAGAGGGAAAACATCATTTAGATGATGATGCTGATATGTTTGTTTGTAACGTTTCATGTCGAGCTACAAGCTATGGCTAATTACAAACCTGTTTTTTTGTTTTGTTTTGTTATTGTATCTGGATAAAACATTTGTGTGAACGTGTCTAGTGTCTGCGTGTGTTTAAACATCCAGTGAGGCAGACACAATATGAGTATATACTTACTAATTTGTTATGTCACCTGGTAATACTTTTCCCATTTTTATTCATCCTCTTTTTATCATATTCTGTGTAATTACATATTAATATTACATTTACCACAAAAAATTGTCTACTTTTTGACTGCACTGTGTGCTTTGATTTTGCAAAACATTAGAAACATTGACAATACTAGTACTAGATCTAATAGGAACAGTTTATTGAGGAAACCATACTTAGATTCAGCTCTCCTTCTGTCTCGCCTTCGTTTACCAAATAAAATCCAAGGCAGTTTCGGGTCTCAGTCCTTGTCCTGTTCACATGACTCCACCTCTCATTTCCTTGATTTTCAATGGGTTTAAACAAATGTATTTTTTACCAGTTGTTAGGTTACTCAGTAGTCCAGAGGCAAGGTGTCGGTCTCTCAACCAAAAGGTAGTGGGTTCAAACCCCGCCAATGATTGAACCATTTTCTCGAGTTTTTTTCCCTGTCTATTTCTTTGTGTTTGTCTTGTCTTTGTTTTTACAGGGGCTTCAATATTATTATTATTATTATTATTATTATTATTATTATTATTATTATTATTTATTATCCCACTGGACATGCCCTTTGCCTCACTGTCCTTACACCTAATAATAATGACATGTAGTATAGATGGAAATGTAGCCAACTTGTTGTTGGATTTTTTTGTGTGTGCATGTTTCAAATAGAAGACCGACTGGAGCAATGTTTTCTTTTTCTTTATTTATCCTTCTTCCCAGCCCCTTTTCCATCTATGACAATATAAATAAGAAAATAAATGAGTTCTGTTCATTATCTTATTATTGTTATTTATAGCTTAATTGTTACATAATGATATCTTTCTTTTTGTCATTTCATTTAGTGATGATCCCCGGCAGGTGGAGCCTTTAACGCCACCTGAGGGAAGTGTACCTGGTGATAGGGTATTTATCAACGGTTTTGAAAAGGGCGACCCAGATAAAGAACTTAACCCTAAAAAGAAAGTTTGGGACAGATTGCAGGTGGGTCTTTTGGGTTGTTTTGTGATCAAGAATTGTTTTCTTTTTTGCTTATGCCATATGTGTTGGTAATTTTTTAAATAATTTACATTTTAAAGCATCTTTCCTGAGACTGCAATCATTACAATTTTTTGCTCTTTTTTTTGTGTGTAAAGCCAGCACCCCTGTTTTTTAGTAATTTAGTAGAGTGCACTAAACTGGTTGATGTACTATTGAAATATTATACGGAAAGAAACGGTTATCAACTCTTTCGAGAGACTGATTTGAAAACTATTTTTGGGTATTTGCCGTATCATCACCAAATCTGAAGGGCTAAATATTGATACGTTTCTAACACATGACTATACTATATTTTTATAAATAATATTTAGAAAAATTTATGAAAGTTTTACAATTTCTTAAAGTATGTAATATTCCACCGAGACCTAAGTAATATTAGTCAGTTACAAACCCTGAGATCACTGCCATGGTGGACAGGGTCTATTTCAAATGAACAAACAGCATCTCTGTCTTAAATAATTTGTTGTTTGCAGTCTACAGTTTTCCATTCTCTTGTTCTAATTTAAATTTATGTTGTCTTTGCAGAAGGATTTGTGGGTCAACGACAAAAATGAGGCAGAGTGGCAGGGAATTGCGATCAAGACTAAGCTTGGAACCGTCTGCACAAAGAAAGTCAAGAATTCTCCAATAAAATAATGTCAACATCACGTTACAACACATACATACATACGTTTTAATTTATTAGTGTACTGTACTACAAGTCTGTGACTGTGAGAGACTGCTATGGAGTGATTTCCTCACTGCTAATTTGTGTGGTTCTGCCAGTAAGAAACGTTTTGAGCTTCACCCAATCATAGGTTAATCATAGGTTAATCATAATCATACTATTATTGTCGATCGTATGGCCAGTCTTGTAATCGCGATAGGCTTTTAAACCAGAACTTCCATAGATTCTACAAACTATTAGAACAAGTACAGAATACATGAATCAGACCTCCATAGGTTCTACAAACCGTTAGAACAAGTACAGAATACATGAAGGGTGGATGCGGGCATAGTAAAAAACACTAGGAAAATTCTGTCATCTATATAAATGTTTTCGTTGATTAGACCTAAACAGATATCCTAATTGGCCTCTGCCAACTGGGGATACACAGGCGTAGACGGGTTGCTCTTTCAAGGGTTCATAGGAACCTAAACGACTCAGATTCCAAATTTAGTCCGTCAGACCTGAACATGTGAACTTAAGAAGCCGTTTCCACCATTCTTGTGAACCCTGTGGAAAGTTAAAAAAAACTAGAAATTAGAAACAGACAACTTTGAATTTGTCTTTGTTTTTGTTCTATAGACTGTAGGCTAGGCCTAGCATCTATTGGTAGATAAGTGACAATTTTTATACACAGTGAATCTGAATGTAAAATTTTATGACTTAAATCTACTGAGATCCGTGTTAATGATTAATTCCTTGTGCACTCATCATGCTAAGAAAGAAGAAAAGATGTTGAAGGGATGTGTGTGGTTGCCCTTAGGTCCCATTTCTTTCTTTTCACTTATCTTCCATTTTTGTAATTTCCTCTTCTTAATTCATCCTGAGATCACCACTTATGTTGGACAGGGTAAATTTCAGTGAATGAATCAATCAATGTGAAAGGGACATATACAGATAGTTTTTCATTATTATCATCTTGATTGTGATTGTACAAAATTATGATATAATGGATGACTTGATATCCATTTTATGCTTTCAATGTATGTATTGTCAATGCTTTCGATAAAGCTTGCCGTCGACTCTTAAGGTTTCAATCACATTTACTAGACGTAGAAGTAGAGAAGTGTATGGATTTCCTTCGTATTTACAATGTATTTAAAACTTTTTTCATTTTTACGTCATGGTGCTAGTAGGCTTTCTTGCTGAGGATAAAATAAAAGCTGTCCCTTTGAAACAAATTTAGATTTGTTTTGCTGTCCCTGAAGTCAAAGATAAAATCAAATCTGAAATCTTAATAATAGTCAGAATTTTTAAATTTGACATCCAGATATTGCAAAATTAAAAATTTTTAAAAATTACATGGATTTGTTTTGCTGTCATAGAAGACAGTAAAAAGTAATAGACATCTGATCGGTTTAGGTTATTGTATGTTTATTTATTGAATTTTTGGTTCTGTCTCTGCATGCATTTTGTTTTTTTTCATGCTGAACGTGTAGGTCTAAATAGTGAAATTTCACAATAACTGAATTTTTCGTTTAAGAAAATTTGGAATAATTTTTCATTTCTTGGTGCTTGTTGTCGCTATTGCCTGGAAAATTCAACCTGTAAGTAAATGGCTTGAAGCTTCTTATTCAGTTGTGTGGACTTGATGCTAAATAGATTTACCAGTACTCTCATACTCTGGTAGCAGTATTTCCTGGCAGTAAGGTACCGGTTAGTGCCCTTTATTATGCCGGTTGGCAAGTAGGGCAGCACTGAAAGTGAAAGACCTCCAACTCCAACTTTCTCTTTCCATGGCAGTGGTAGTGGTAGGTGTCTATAGGGAATTCACAGTCAAAATCACAGCTCATGTCATTTGTTATAAATTGTTTTCAACTGTCATCAGTGATATTGATTGACACTGACCACATACTACTTAGGTTTTTTAAAATTATTTTAAAGCTATGCTGGGGTTGGATATCTGTTACAATTATAGTGATAGATTGATGATTTTTTTGTTTCTTATTTAAGTAAATTGAATGCTATGAGGGTGAAATATTAAACTTAAAAAAACCAATAAAAGAATTATGTGATGAACATACTCAAGTTTTTGTCTTTTTTTACTGCATCTATAAATTATTTGTTTTCTTCTGTATTGTGATGTTTTTTTACTTTCCTCTGGACGGTTGGCGAGTGATACTGATAGTCATAGGTCCTCCTTTCCTCAAGCAGGTGATTATAGTCAGCTGTTCCGTTTCACGCTATTGAAACCTGGATACGCTCAGGCTCTGTGGGCCGTAACGCCGCAGTTTTTTTACTCCCAAGCTTGTGCTTGCACCCATTTGCACCTGGATAGAGAGGAGGAGGGGGGGGGGGGATGCGTGATAAGTGTCTTTTTTCAGGGAACACGTCAGACTTAGCATTGCTCATGCTTGGATTTGAACTCAGGACTTCATGATCCCCAGTCCAGTAGCCTACCCATTCCGACGATTGTCATAATGAACGTTTTTTTTATGTAACTGTAACCAAATTTTACAGCGCTAATTACTCCCTCAAAATGCAAGAATGGCTGACTTGACTTTGCGAAAATGCAACAGGTTTTTGTAAGTCTGTCTTCAATTTGTTGCATTTAAGGAGAAAGGCGGCACTTGGAATCGATCATTTTGGGTCAAAGTATCAAAATTGGGGTGATGGCATTTTCTTTCAGTTCAATTCATCTGCTTCTCTTCAGTACAAGTCACTTATGATAAATTCACCTCTTTTTGATCTAAAAAGGCATTTGAAAGTGACCCATACCACCACTGTTTGAGAAAATCCTTTAAAAGAACACACAAATAGCCTTTCATTGAGGCCTAAGTAACTCATTTACCCCTGTAATAAAATGGATCAGCCCATGCCCTTTGGAAAGCTTGCATATCATACAGTGACCCGTTACATATCCAATCAAACGCCTTTATTTTATAATAATTTTTCCATTGCTTGACGTCTCTCTGTGTGTGCTCAAGGGCCTTGAGTGAGAGAAGAATGTAACACTAACAGATCTTTGAAAAGGCCTATTGAGTCTTGTCCTCAAACCAATGAATAACAAACAGCAACAAACAGAGAATTTGCATGTATTTCCAAACAAGAATGGCAATGTAAATACAGTTATGGGTCATGACCTTTAGACTCTGTCAAAATGCACCTTCACCAAACTGAAAAAAATTGTTTGTCCCCTGCTGACCGTGCATTTTGGCGGAGACTACAGTATTACCACTATTACTATTACTGTTACAGAAAGTCAATCAATCATTCAATAAATAAATCAAGATTTTCTAACATACTAGTATACTGTTATAGTTAATTTATTCAGCAATGCATAAATAATTTGGATACATGTAAATATGAGTAAAATAGAATGTATACACATGGTAATGGTACAAAGCAATTAAATTAAAACAACAGGGCTTACTTTGAGGTAAAGGACAGTTTTATTATAATGTATTGCCACCAGCGAATTAATTTCATGGCAATGGCATTACATGTAATTTCTCAGATAATTAAGAAGATTATGCTTTGACACTATTTACAGCATGATCGTAAAATAATTCTTTAAAATTTTAGAAATATTTGAGAATGGCAACATTTAAAAAAAACATAAAATGATTGCGCTTTGCTTCCTTACAAATATTTGGTCCCTTTGATTGAAAATAAAAATAAAAACAAAAGAACAACATTGTCGATATCCTTGTTAAAGAAATGCCAAATCAAATGGCAGGCTGGATATGACACTGAAATCGACGGTGAAAGTCGCAAACTGTGTAAGTCCAATCTTGGATGTTTTGAGAAAATCAAAGAAAAGTTGCTGCGCATTTTAATCTATTTTCACAGACATACACAGTTTGCAAGTGTCAAAAACTAGACCCAATAGGGATACACGGATTGCTCATACTCATATGGTTATTATACGAGTTTCTATTGGTTCTTGTGCCACAGAATCCTAACTAGACAAAACATAGGGTCTCCCTAATGCTTGAAAAGCAGAAATAAAGGTGCTACTAATCTTAGACTTACATGGTTTGCGACTTTCACCGTTGAAATCTTTCATCTCCAAGTCGTTAAAATACCTGTTTACTCCAAATCTATCACAATTGTAAAGAGCAAGACAGGGCTGGGAGTGGGATTATAAAGGCTGTAGTTGAGTATTAAAAAATAGGAGTGGTCTACTATTTATAATGGCTTTTCTTCTTTTTTAGATTTAGTATCATCTAAAACAAAATGTTTCCTTTTATTTTCTTTTTAATTAATTATCTTTTTATTACTGTATTACATTACACAACATCTACTGTTTTTCACAAATTTTAGAGCAAGCGGTTATAAAATAAGTTGGAACCCGTTTGTAGTTTTCATAACTGAACTGTCCCAACTGATATGAATAATCAATTCAATGATAGTTTAAAAAGTCAGCCTGAGACTGAGAGTGAGTCTGATGTTAACCAATTCAGTAGAAGCAGTGTGATTCACATCATAAGTTTGTTTGTCTATTTGTTTACTGACATTTTTGCTGTACAATCATGAATAGTTTATCGCAGGAATTGGGTGTGGCTATGATAAAATGAAGTTTGCCTGAAGCTTTAATGTGCAAGATGTGTGCAGACAAGGCTGTCCTCAAGCTGGCCACCCATCGCCAACAACCCCCCCCCCACCAAAAACCGTATAAAGTGCTACCTCTAGCCAAGCTCGCACCAGTGAATTTTCTTTACCTCAAAATGATATTCAGGGTAGTGTTAAGTTCCTCCAAAGCCCATAGAGCTGGAGCTTGTCTCGATTTCTATAGCGTGAAGCGGAACAGATGACAATAATCACCTCCTGGACAGGACGCTGTCTGACGAGTTTTTACTCAAGCTAGTGCTTGTACCCATTTGCACCTGGGTAGAGATGGGGAAAATGCGTGTCAAGTGTCTTTCTCAAGGAACACAACGTCGTACCTGGCTTTGCTAGGATTCAAACTCGGGACTTCGTAATCCCCAGTCCTGCAGCCCAACCGCTAGGCCACCGACGCCACCCTAGTTACCAGGCACCGCACAAACTAAGGCTCCTTTGCGTTCTAGTTCTAGCGTTCTGATTGGGTGAAAAGCTTGGCCTTAAATAATAGTCTCTGATCGTAGTAACCTTCAAATGTAGTAAGGTAAACCATACATGATGCTTGGTGGAGAAGATTACCCGTGTTAATCAATCTTAGTAGTAGCTTTAGCATGCCAATGTCGGCACTTGCAACAAGACAAGAACTTCACAACTTCAGGATTACTGTCCTTTCAATTTTGTAGTTGATAGGCAGTCCGTCCCCTTAGTTAAAATGTCTTAACACGTCATACAGAAAGATAAGATTATGACGGATCAGAATTTAATTTTTAAAAATTTATAATTTGCTCAAATAAAAATAAAAATAACAAAACATCACAGCTGGCTATCAATCATTAACTCGGGAGAAGTCAGAGTCATTCCCATGAGAGGTCGTCCCTCCTCAGAGTAGTTTGTAATTTTTTCATATCTCGAAGCATGTACAACGAGGCTTTCCGGAGGCTGAGTTTCCAACGGGTTTTGAGTGCGGCCGGGGTCTAGGGGCTCCACCTGAAAAATTATTGTGGCGGCCTTTGTGACTGTGTCCGTTGCTGGTCGTAATAAGCCGACCCCCAGCAGACTGTGGGCGTTTTGATTTGGCAGATTTTGTCGTTGAAGGTCCTGATTTCTTCTTTTCAACCTGTTGAGATGAAAGGATAACAAAAACATAAGATGGATTTATAATATGCATCCCCCCCTCCCCGCATGTATGCAGGCTTACTGACTTTACATCATGTATCACCCAAAACAGCCACTTCACATTCAAAATCCATCTCAACTCCTTAGCGAGTATACCGTACAGCTGTCTTTTCAGTGCTTCATACTAGAGCTCTATATTGAGATTATTCTCTTTGCCCATAGCTGGTCTGGGTACTCATTCACTTCTAAGTCAAGCGAGGAAAGCAGAGTTAAGTAGGTTTCCTGAGAGTAAAACATTGCCAGTCAGGCTTTTGAACCATTATTGTTCTACAATAAAACATTGCCAGTTATTGAACCAGTATTGTTCTACAGTAAAACATTGCCAGTCAGACTTTTGAACCAGTATTGTTCTACAGTAAAACATTGCCAGTCAGGCTTTTGAACCAGTATTGTTCTACAGAAAAACATTTCCAGTCAGTCAGGCTTTTGAACCAGTATTGTTATACAGAAAACATTTCCAGTCGGTCAGTCTTTTGAACCAGTATTGTTAAACAGTAAAACATTTCCAAAACATTTCCAGTCAGTCAGGCTTTTGAACCAGTATTGTTCTACAGAAAAACATTTCCAGTCAGTCAGGCTTTTGAACCAGTATTGTTCTACAGAAAAAACATTTCCAGTCAGTCAGGCTTTTGAACCAGTATTGTTCTACAGAAAACATTTCCAGTCAGTCAGGCTTTTGATCCAGTATTGTTCTACAGAAAAACATTTCCAGTCAGTCAGGCTTTTGAACCAGTATTGTTCTACAGTAAAACATTTCCAGTCAGTCAGGCTTTTGAACCAGTATTGTTCAGAAAAACATTTCCAGTCAGTCAGGCTTTTGAACCAGTATTGTTCTCTACAGAAAAACATTTCCAGTCAGTCAGGCTTTTGATCCAGTATTGTTCTACAGTAAAACATTGCCAGTCAGTCAGGCTTTTAACCAGTATTGTTCTACAGTAAAACATTGCCAGCCAGGCAGGCTTTTGAACCAGCATTGTTCTACAGGAGACTATTTTACAGCTCAAGGAGAAGAAATAAATTTGTGGCATTGTGTAAGATTCAAAGAGATGTATCCAAATTATTATTAGGGAAGAAATGAAAGATAAAAATCGATAATTGAGACAAGTGAGATATGCTGCCATTACTGGCACCACATATTACACGATCCATGTATTGACTAGTGATGTGTAATGTCACGTAATCCCAGTCCCTTGAAAGGCTATAGAGCAGACCTGCCACCCAACCAAAACCCAAAATCAGGCCATCAGCCCCCCCCCCCCATAAAAACTCAGGCCTTTGAGAGAAAAATCAGGGTCATGCCCATGATGAGCTTAAAGAGGCAAAAACATTTTTAAAAACCCACTTTGTGCTTTGCTGTTGCCACATGTTTTGCAATGTCACTCTTCGCGCCAGACGCAATTTTCACATCAGTCGCACAAACGCCACACCTCACATAAGAATCTCCCAAAGAGGATGGATGGCTTGATGAATAGCCATGTGTTAGTGTACCTCTCGAAATTGCTGTTGATGACTACGAGACATTTTAGCTGGGGGCCCCATTTTGAATAGAAATTTAACAAATTCAGTTGAATTTTCAATTCCACAAAGTCTATAGTAGGCTAGAGTAGACAGTGGACTGGACGTATGACGTGCGGTTTAAAATCACAGGCAGGCAAAAGTAGGATTAGGTCTAGACTACAGTCAAAGCAGTCGGCAAATCAGAAGAAAACAAATTCAAACATCGATACTATAAGTATCTACAGTCATTTAAAAAAAAGCCATATTTAGTATCGGCGGCGGCAGCGATTATGGTATCGGCAGAATTTCCAAATTTTCAAAGATTCGGTATTCTGTATTACATGCACATAAAAAACTTCGACCACTGAAAAAAAAATCTGCGTTTGACGGAACAATGTCGGGGAAATCAGGGTTGTGACGAAAATCAGGACAACCCCGATCAAATCGGGGCAGGTGGCAGATTTGCTATAGAGCTGGAGTTTATCTCGGTTTCTATAGAGTGAAGCAAAACAGGTGATCATAAATAACCACCTCATGGACAGGACGCTAGGCTAATGTAGGTTTTACTCCCAAACTAGTGCTCGGACCCATTTGCACCTGGGCCGAGTGGGGAAATCACGTGTTGCTAGGATTCAACCCAGAACCTCATGATCCCAAGTCCGGCAATCTAACCACTCTGCCACCAACACCACACAGTCTGCAAGATGCTTAGAGGTGTAACTTTTGACTTCATCAAATCAGCAACGGCAATAGAAAATTCCTCCACTGTCCACTTAAAAACTAAACATGCCGCCAAACGTTTTACGGCCGCTAACATGCCAATGAGAGCAGCAAGCATCAAGTTGCCAAACATTTTACGGCCGCTAAACATGCCAACGAGAGCCAAGCATCAAGCTGACGGGCTAAACACAATGAGAGCAGCAAGCAGAACGGTAGCTAAACATGCCAATGAGAGCAGCAAGCATTAGGCTGCCAAGCTAAACATGCCAATGAGAGCAGCCAAACGTTTACCCGCTAAACATGTCAACGAGAGCAGCAAGCATCAAGCTGCCAAAGGTTTTACGACGTAAACATGCCAATGAGAGCAGCAAGCATCAAGTTAAACAGACGCTAAACATGTCTGAGAGCAGCAAGCATCAAGCTGCCAAACGCTAAACATTTTGCCAATGAGAGCATCTAAACATGCCAATGAGAGCAGCAAGCATCAAGCTGCCAAACATTTTAGAAACATGCAATGAGAGCAGCAAGCATTAGGCTGCCAAACATTTACTAAACATGCCAATGAGAGCAGCAAGCATCAAGCTGCCAAAACTGACGCTAAACATGCCAATGAGAGCAGCAAGCATCAAGGTGCCAAACATGCCAACGAGAGCAGCAAGCATCAAGCTGCCAAACGTTTTGAGCTAAACATCCTGAGAGCAGCCAAACGTTTTTAAACATTCAATGAGAGCAGCAAGCATAGGCATGGCCGCTAAACAGCCATGAGAGCAGCAAGCATCAAGCTGCCAAACATTTTATGGCCGCTAAACATGCCAATGAGAGCAGCAAATATCAAGCTGGTTTAATGCAGAAAGAAGAAAAGAATCTCACACTCAGTGTTCAGTGGAGGAGTCAGGTGTTGAGTCCTGATTTTTCTAGGCATTCAGCATAAAGTGTTAATAAAGTGGTAGCTTGAGTGTTGGAAAGTCTGATTTTCTAGGCATACAGCATAAAGTGTTAATAAAGTTAGCTTGAGTCGTTGAGTCCTGATTTTCTAGGCATACAGCATAAAGTGTTAATAAAGTGGTAACATGAGTCGTTGAGTCCTGATTTTTCTAGGCATACAGCATAAAGTGTTAATAAAGTGGTAAAGTCCTGATTTTGGTACAGCATAAAGTTAAAGTGGTAACTTGAGTCGTTGAGTCCTGATTTTTCTAGGCATACAGCATAAAGTGTTAATAAAGTGGTAACTTGAGTCGTTGAGTCCTGATTTTTCTAGGCATACAGCATAAAGTGTTAATAAAGTGGTAACTTGAGTCGTTGAGTCCTGATTTTTCTAGGCATACAGCATAAAGTGTTAATAAAGTGGTAGCTTGAGTTTGAGTCCTGATTTTCTAGGCATACAGCATAAAGTGTTAATAAAGTGGTAACTTGAGTCGTTATGTCCTGATTTTTCTAGGAGCATAAAGTGTTAATAAAGTGGTAACATGAGTCGTTGAGTCCTGATTTTTCTAGGCATACAGCATAAAGTGTTAATAAAGTGGTAACATGAGTCGTTGAGTCCTGATTTTTCTAGGCATACAGCATAAAGTGTTAATAAAGTGGTAACTTGAGTCGTTGAGTCCTGATTTTTCTAGGCATTCAGCATAAAGTGTTAATAAAGTGGTAACTTGAGTCGTTGAGTCCTGATTTTTCAAGGCATACAGCATAAAGTGGTAATAAAGTGGTAAACTTGAGTCGTTGAGTCCTGATTTTTCTAGGCATACAGCATAAAGTGTTAATAAAGTGGTAACTTGAGTCGTTGAGTCCTGATTTTTCTAGACATACAGCATAAAGTGTTAATAAAGTGGTAACATGAGTCGTTGAGTCCTGATTTTTCTAGGCATACAGCATAAAGTGTTAATAAAGTGGTAACTATGGTCGTTGGAGTCCTGATTTTTCTAGGCATACAGAAGTGTTAATAAAGTGGTAAACATGAGTCGTGAATGTGAGTCCTATCATCAGAACAGCATAAAGTGTTAATAAAGTGGTAACATGAGATCATTGTATCCTGATTTTTTTAGGCATACAGTATACCTTGTTTAAAGTGATAACATGATTTTAGACAAGTGGCTGATTTTTCCATGCGTGAAACGATCATATCAATCTGAGTTGCTGAGTCCTGATTTTCTAGGCGTCTGTTGACAGTGTTAATAACCTGTGTAAAAGCTCGTTGAGTCCTGATTTTTCTAGGAATTGAAAAAGTGTTAATAAAGTTTCTTTTATTTTGGTCCTGATTTTGATGTAGGCATACAGCATAAAAAAGACAGCTACTGTAAAATCCAGGTTTTTTAGCATTTTGCATAAAGTGTTAATAAAGTGAAAACTTGAGTCGTTGAGTCATGATTTTTCTAGGCATTCAGCATAAAGTGTTAATCATGGGGGTCTAACATTAGTTACTGAGTCCTAACATTTTTCTAACATACAGCATGCGGAAAGTGTACATAACAATAATGTATTCAGTCTGAGTAGACTTAGCTACCTATTTCCAATACCAGCAGAAACGATGAAAATTTTCCCGACTGCATGATCGTCACAATCGACTGAAATGCCAGCTCTGAAATGTCCCAATTTATCATCTTTTCACAATTGCTTTTAGATGAGAAAACGGTGTAACCCAGTATGCAAAATCTTATTCATGGGAAGAAACAATCAAAAAAACAAATCTAAGTCAAGATATAGACCATTGTATCCCGTCTTCTTTATATTATATGACTTGTTTGTGTGAACACATGATTTTAGACAACTGATATGGCTCTTTGTTTCCATGAAACGATCATATCACTCCAAGTCAGCTTTTTCGTGGCCGTCTGTTGACAGCAACCTGTGTAAAAGCTCCTGGTATTCTCTGGAATTGAAAACGGAGATATCGGAATTAGTTTCTTTTATTTTGGTCCTCTTTATGATGTGAGCCATGTACAAAAAAGACAGCTACTGTAAAATCCAGGTATAACTTTTAGTTTTTGAAAACATGAAAGAAACACTTTGTCAGACATAGTATGTTCATTCACATAAATACTTTCATGTGTCTAACATTACAAATTACTCCTTCACTTAACATTTACCTCTTAACGTAAGCATATGAAATGTACACTTTGAACAATTCACAATGAGGAAAGACTAACTTACCACAATGACATCAGATGTGTGAAAATGACTTTCAGACTAACTGGCATATGACATCTATGTGTGAACACAACGTGTATAATTCATGAGACTAACTGTCCCAATTTATCATCTTTTCACAATTGCTTTTAGATGAGAAAACTGATCTGCTTGCAAAATCTTATTCAGTGGGAAGAAATTTCAAATTTCAAATCTTCATTCAGTTTTTTTCACTACACCTTTGTCACAGAACACATGTGTACAGACACAATGTACAGACTATCTGGCATATGACATCTATGTGTGAACACATGTGTACAAACTATCCAACTGACCTGCTTAACTGGCCATATGACATCTATGTGTGAACACATGTACAGACTATCCAAGACCTGCTTAACTGGCATATGACATCTATGTGAACACATGTGTACAGACTACTGGCATATGACTATGAACACATGTGTACAGACTAACTGGCATATGACATCTATGTGTGAACACATGTGTACAGACTCCAACTGACCTGCTTAACTGGCCATATGACATCTATGTGTGAACACATGTGTACAGACTATCTGGCATATGACATCTATGTTGAACACATGTCTACAGACTATCTGGCATATGACATCTATGTGTGAACACATGTGTACAGACTATCCATATGACATCTATGTGTGAACACATGTGTACAAACTATCCAACCGACCTGCTTAACTGGCCATATGACATCTATGTGTGAACACATGTGTACAGACTATCCAACTGACCTGCTTAACTGGCCATATGACATCTATGTGTGAACACATGTGTACAGACTATCTGGCATATGACATCTATGTGTGAACACTGACTAACTGGCATATGACATCTATGTGTGAACACATGTGTACAGACTATCTGGCATATGACATCTATGTGTGAACACATGTCTACAGACATCTATGTGAACACATGTCTACCAACATATGACATCTATGTGTGAACACATGTCTACAGACTAACTGGCATATGACATCTATGTGTGAACACATGTGTACAGACTATCCAACTGACATATAACATCTATGCTTAACATGGTACAGACTATCCAATGACCTGCTTAACTCATATGACATCTATGTGTGAACACATGTGTACAGACTATCCAACCTGCTTAACTGGCCATATGACATCTATGTTGAAACATGGTACAGACTATCCAATGACCTGCTTAACTGCATATGACATCTATGTGTGAACACATGTGTACAAACTATCCAACTGACCTGCTTAACTGGCATATGACATCTATGTGTGAACACATGTGTACAAACTATCCAACTGACCTGCTTAACTGGCCATATGACATCTATGTGTGAACACATGTGTACAAACTATCCAACCGACCTGCTTAACTGGCATATGACATCTATGTGTGAACACATGTGTACAGACTATCCAACCGACTATCTGGCCATATGACATCTATGTGTGAACACATGTGTACAGACTATCCAACTGACCTGCTTAACTGGCATATGACATCTATGTGTGAACACATGTGTACACACTATCCAACCGACCTGCTTAACTGGCATATGACATCTATGTGTGAACACATGTGTACAGACTATCCAACTGACCTGCTTAACTGGCCATATGACACATGTGTGAACACATGTGTACAGACTATGACCTGTGAACACTTGTGTGAACCACAGACTATCCAACCTGTTTAACTGGCCATATGACATCTATGTTGAACACATGTGTACAGACTATCCAACCGACCTGCTTAACATATGACATGTCTATATATGAACACATGTGTACAAACTATCCAACTGACCTGCTTAACTGGCATATGACATCATGTATATGACTATCCAAACTTAACTGGCCATATGTGTACAGACTATCCAACCGACCTGCTTAACTGGCATATGACATCTATGTGTGAACACATGTGTACAAACTATCCAACTGACCTGCTTAACTGGCATATGACATCTATGTGTGAACACATGTGTACAGACTATCCAACCGACCTGCTTAACTGGCATATGACATCTATGTGTGAACACATGTGTACAGACTATCCAACTGACCTGCTTAACTGGCATATGACATCTATATGAACACATGTGTACAAACTATCCAACTGACCTGCTTAACTGGCCAAACTCCACCTGCAGCTGCCTAAAAGCAACTCTGTCAGGTCCTGGTTGACGCTTGAGGAGGCACTGGACCCGGAGGAGGAAGGGCTGGCCGACCTCCTGGCCGTCTCCATTGGCGTACATTTGAGAACACAGGGCCGTGTTGTGTGACTTCATCATGGACAACACTTTCTGTACATTAGCACCAAGAGAATGGCTAGGGGCCGTCGACTGGTACATTTTTAAAGAAAAATTAAATTTTTAAAAATATCTTTTAAAAAAAACAAAGAAAGGATACCACTGACAATTCTCACAGGTTTGATTGATGCATTGTTTAAATTGGCATTGACATTGACATAATGTGACCCCAGATTAAGGGGACTCGGTAGTACAGTGGCAAGGTGTCTGCCTCTCAACAAAAAGGAAGTGGGCTTTGAGCCCGCTAACTGTTGAACAATGTTCTCTCTCTCTTTTTTTTTTTATAGCAAAATTTACTCCCCCCCCCTAGTCCAGGTAGGTGGATCAACACCTAGTCCCATCGGAGACGGATGATAAAAGATGGTCCCTTGTGCGCGTCACAACACTCTGTGCACATTAAAGATCCCTTGGCTGATTACAGGGCATTCCGGGAAAATTAAAAATCCCTGCAAAAGCCCCAAGATCTCCTTAGTTGTGGATGTGGGTAAATCAAGCAAAATTTCTTAAAAAGCCCAGATTACCTCGGCTGTAACCGATTTTGATTTCATTATACCTCATCCACAACTCAGGTGATCTCACGGCTTTTGGTAGATAAGATTTTCACATTTTGTCCCGACCGCCCGGTAAACAGCCAAGGGATCTTTAATGTGCACAGAGTGTTGTGATCTGCACATGGGACCTCCTTTTTATCGTCCGTCTTTGATGAGTTGATGCCCTAACGCATACCTGGAGCTTGTCAACTCTCGTCACCCAAAGTTTTGAGTTTGAATCTTATAAATCTGGAGTCCCGATGAGTAATGAGGACATTCATTATCATTATTATTGTTATCATCACCACCATGATTATTATTATTATCATCATTATTATTACTATTATTATAATCATCAAAATCTTCGTCATGATGATTATTATTGTTATTATCATCATCATCATCAGGATTGTTATTATCCTCACCATGGTTATTATAATCATCATTATTATTTTATTATTATTATCATCATTATTATTTTATTATTATTATCATCATTATTATTATTTTTATCATTATCATTTTTATCCTTATCATTATCATTATTATCTTAAACTTAAACCTACTGGTATCCTGATCTAGGTTATTGAGTTTCTTAAAATTCAGTGTGATAGTGGCTGACTCGTGATACTGATAACAAAGCTTAGCATGTCTGAACATTGAAATCTCAGCTCTGTCCAAGTCAAGAGATTTTCTCAGATAATTTTCTAGGTTCAGTCTAGGCTTCAAAATACTCCCTTCACTATGCTCATGTCAAAGTGATATTCTTTGGTAAATGCTAAACTTAAATAGAAAAAAGAAACGGAATATTCTTTCACTCAACTAGTCATTTTAACCCCTCTATCCCCCAAAAGTAAATCCCAATCTCAACCTTCCAGACTCTTTCAGTCTATTGGGAAAATCAAAATTTAAAAAAAAAGTCATTACACTGATAATATAATCGGAGGTGAAAGTCGCAAATCACGTAAGTCTAAAATTAGTAACACCTTTTTAAACATTAGGAAGCCCCTATGCTTTGTCTAGTTAGAATTCCGTGGCACAGGACCCAATAGAAACCCATATAATAACCATATGAGCAATCCGTCTATCCCTATTGGGTTTAGTTTTTGACACTTGCAAACCATGTATGTCTGTGAAAATAGATTAAAAAGCACAGCATCTTTTCTTTGATTTTCTCAAAACATCCAAAATTGGACCCGACACGATTTGCGACTTTCACTATCAATATTTATGTATGTTAACACAGAGTCAATGTAAATGATGCCTTCGACCTTTAAGTTCTACCAAGCCTTACTTTGCCTGCCACGAATGGAATTTCAGCCAGATTCAACCGGTAATGCTTCATGGGCTCAGACTTGCAGTGATTGGCTGGGTGTGGGTGGTGATGCTCTGGTGGGACCTTCTTCTTCCGCTTTTGCCAGGCTTTTTGCTTTTCACCGCAGGGTACGTCTCCTTCACTTTCTCATGGGGCGATGTCGGGGCGGATAGACTGCCTTCCTTGTTTCTTAAATTAAACTCCAGCTGAGAAGGAAAAGGGAATAAGTAAACTTCCTTCAAGGCAACTAACACCCCACAGCCACAACCTAGCCGGGTTCTGTAGAGCATGAAGCATTCTTTATGCAATACAGTTACACTAATGATAAATATTTCTTTTCTGCCTATCTTGACAGAAAAGATATTGTTTTATCAAACAAATTTATCCCAAACTACACTTTGTAACATGACCTCTCATAGTCAGTTTAAACATAAATCATGCTACTCACATAGAAGAAATCACATTTTCCCAGTGCTTCAAACAAACATAGAGAGGGAAGTAAACTAACATTTTAACATCAACAAATCAAAACAAAAAGCGACACATATGTTTAGACGTTTTGAGACACACGGTGTGCTGTAAGTCGTGTCGTCACCTCAGTTTACCATTGTCGTGTGTCCACTCAGTTCAGTTTTGGGAAACCGGGTCTTAAAGATTTAAACTGTCGTATACAAGATATATGCGAGATTCAACTCATAAATGTAAATTTGAATTTTTACACTTGAACTAGTGAATTGATGGTCTTGAAAATGTGAGGACATAAAGACAATTACTTATGGAAGGTTTTTGATGCGTTCAACTCATAAATTATGAAAAGTGGACATAGGGCAATTGTAAACTGAGGAAACGATGTATAAACTATCATAAAAATGGTTTGAAAATGCATTCACCTCTATAGTTTTATCTTGTAACGTTTTTCTGTGCATCTTTTCCTCTTGGACTTTGTTCTCTATATCTCGGATTTTTGACTGAGTGAAAGAAAAGAAAGAATTATTCTTAATGTCTAAAAAAAAAAGGCAAAGAGAATGTGAGAACAACATGGAAGACTCACAAGAAAGATTACAAAAACAACAACAAAAACAAACAATTTGCTTTTACATTTCACACTCTGTCTGGTTGCATTCTTTTGCTTGAAAATAAGGCAAATTATACATAGGACAGGGGTATTGCACTAGAGGTAAAATCTCTACTTTTAAGACAATATCTACATTGTCACCATACCCATATTATTTGTTTCAAAGAATCTCATTGCTGAATCAGTATAGAACAGCATTATGAGGAATACATAATATATGTGTATTATTATCATCATTATTATTATTATTATTATTATCATTATCATTATTATTACGAAAGGAGACTATCTGCAATACAAATGATTAAAGCCCATGTTATAGAAACAAAATTAGATAAAAAATCAACAACTATATGAAAGCATGTTATTGCTCTCTAATTTAATCTAGTAATGACTGAATCTATTATTCTAATATAGGATGATAGCTTTGCTAAAACCCTCCCCCAAAAAAAAAAACTAGAAAACAAAAGGTACTCTCTTGGCATATATGTGACAGAATACACAGAATGATTGTTAGCTAAGAAGTCAAAACGGGAAGGAGAAAACAGATTTGAATAAAATCCATATATATGCGTATGGCGCTGTGCAAAGGATGAAAAACTGTAAAAGAAATAAGCCAAAAGTAAAGATTACAAAAAACAACAATTAATCAAAGAAAAGAAATCTTTGCCTTGTGGCGTATGCCTTTTCAATTCAATTCAATTTTTTTTAAAATCGTCCCAATAAAGGGCAATTACTCTCACTTTGAGAAAACATAATAAGTGAGGATCGCTATTCTTAAAACTCTTCAAACACATTGTAGGATATATAAAGCATAAAATGCGTCCTTAGTTAGCCACATGGACCTTTCCCTATATATTTACTGTTTATGAAAAGCCTCATCAAAAAGAGTCGACCATCAGCGATACCTCACACTTACAGTACTTGGCTGAACTAATGCTGATTCCACTCACAAGATGAAAAATTTAAAACAAAGACATAATCATTACAATATATATATATAAAGCTAGAAAGAAAGAAAAAAAGGCTGTTTTTCATTTCTCTTTCTCCGCCCCCCCCAATTGGTTTAAACGCATTTCTTCCCATTGGAAAACAGTGCATACAGCTGCTAACCTTTTTTAAATAGAAAATCAGTGTACATGTCTGCTAACTTTCTCAAATAGAAAAACAGTGCACATATCTGTTAACCTTCTCAAATAGAAAAACAGTGCACATATCTGTTAACCTTCTCAAATAGAAAAAAAAAGACTCTGACCATGCAAACTTATTCTAACCTGCAAAACAGCCTGTAGCATTCAGAAAACATTGATAATTTAACCTGCACGCCCAGCGCATAATATTCCAGAAAACATTGATAATTTAACCTGCACGACCAGCCCGTAATATTCCAGAAAATATTGATAATTTAACCTGCACGACCAGCCTGTCATATTCAAGAAAACATTGATAATTTAACATGCACGATTGATATTTAACCCAGCCGTAATATTCCACAAAGCATTGATATTTAACCTTCCGTAATATTCCAAAAAGCATTGATATTTAACCTGCCCGACCAGCACTGTAACATTCCACAAAGCTTTGATATTTAATCAGCACGACCAGCCCGTAATATTCCACAAAGCTTTGATAATTAACCTGCCACGACCAGCCGTAATATTCCACAAAGCTTTGATATTTAATCAGCACGACCAGCCCGTAATATTCCACAAAGCTTTGATATTTAACCTGCACGACCAGCCCGTAACATTCCACAAAGCTTTGATATTTAACTAGAATTAACCCCTTTTAAGTTAAATAACAAAACGTCCACTGATCGCTGGCCTTTCTGTCGAAGTGTGATGGCTGTTTTGCAAACTTAGAATGGCGTTTCCAGCCTTTCATCCAAATCTCTGAGTTTCTGCCGTTGAGTAAGGTTATCTTTTCACAAAAATTAGGCAACCCTCATAATTTATGTACGTTCTGTTTAAGGTAAATACAGACTTACAGGCTGAAAGCCAAAAAACAACGTACTAATAATACATTTCTTACGTACTGGTTGGCAGCTGTTGTTACGTTACCCATTTTGCCAAATGGGATCTTTCACATTGACGCTGAAGTTTTACTCTCTTATTTCCCATATAAATAGCAATAACCCCCTTGTCATCATATGCATACTTTCTCTACCCATAATCACAAAAGATCAAAAAGATCGTCTCTAGAAACGATGTTGAAAGGGGCAGAGCGAAACTGCAACAAATTCATCAAGTGAAAAGTAATTTATTTCATAAAGTGACTGGGGAAAATGGAAACGTGGACAAAGTTTGCAAAGATTTTGGAAGTAGAGACGCCAAGGAGAAGATCCACACAGTAAAAAAGCTCTTCTCATCTATTGTAATTTTTATCACAGTCAGGGTACAAGCATCACACAAATGAAATAACGTTATGGGGGAGAAAGTGGAGAGAGAAATAAGAGCACACAAACATTCTTTAACATGAAACTGTTGTGAAAGAAATAATCCTTAGGCATGAGTGGTGTCGGTGGGTGACCTAGTGGCTAAGTTGCCAGACTGGGGACCGTGAGGTCCTGGGTTTGAATCATAGCAGCAAAGTTCGGTCTGACACTGCGATCCTTGGGAAGGAGATTTTACACACACTTTCCCCACTCGACCCAGGTGCGAATGGGTACAAACAGGTTGGGGGGTAAAACTATGCGACTGACTAGCATCATGTTCAGGAGGTGATTATCATCATCTGTTTCTTTTCAAGCGATAAAAGCCGGGATACACTACGGCTCTGTAGGCCTTAACTGTCTTGGAAGGAAATTTGCCTTTTCTACTTATGGAGCCTTTTTTTCAAATTGAAGAAAGGTGAACTTTTTTTCCTTATCCTTTTCTTTTATCAATCCCCCCTGCCATGTTTAAAACAATTGGAAAAACTATCAGCTTTTTTAACTGAGGCCTTGACTGCCAATTTAAAATCTTGAACGAAATGAAAAATGTCAAACGTGTACACAACACAAACGCAAATGTCGCGGTGTCATTGAGGAGATAACATAGTGATCACTGTAACTGTCACACTGCGTGTATAACAAGAGGAAATGATAATAGAATAAATAAACACAAGAAGTAGTGAGGCATTAAAAGATGAAAACAACAAAAAGATCACTGATTTGTGAAGGGAAATTTTACATACACAGCTGTCATTACTTACCGTACAAATAAAAGCAACACATACAGAGCTGTGATTATTTACCATACAAAAAAAGCAATATTGAAAAATAAAGCTCTAAGACTACAAACAGCATTGAAAAAACGGAGGCATTAAATAAACTGTTTTCTGTTTTTATGTTGTTGTTGTTAGAAGTGAATTATACCTTTGGTGAATCTGCTTTTATATTCTGAGGAGAGGAACGAAGGTAACAAGAAACAGTAAAAATGAAGGGAAACAATGAAACAAAACTAAAATCGTGAACAAAAGAAACAAATCCAAAACGAAAGAAACCATCAAATAATAAGACCACTCAAAATAATAAAAATGAAAAAATGAAAATTTACAAATCCGTTAAAGAAACATACTCATTCACAGATACAATTTTTGTTAGCAATGAAAATCTTTTCATGTCTCCTATTTCTTCTCTCAATACAAAAGTGAACAATTATTCAATTAAAGAGCACAAAACTGTAATATTTTTCTCTACTGTCTTTAAAAAAAACATTCAATGGATGGTTTTAAGCATTATGCATGTATACGCACTTTATCAAAGATATGAATACAATTTTAGCCCTTAGGTCGTACATTCTAAAAACCCAGGCAATCATTATGACTCATCGCCTGTTCTGACAAAGGACAAATTCAACTTATCAAACATCCTTGAATTTCACTTTCATCATAATCATAATGTATCAACTTGGCTTTTGATGATGTTCTTTACTTTATTTGAGACTAACTTGTAAACTGTTTATTGCATGCTTTATTTGAGACTAACTTGTAAACTGTTTATTGCATGCTTTATTTGAAACTAACTTGTAAACTGTTTATTGCATGCTTTATTTGAGACTAACTTGTAAACTGTTTATGGCATACTTTATTTGAGACTAACTTGTAAACTGTTTATTGCATACTTTATTTGAGACTAACTTGTAAACTGTTTATTGCATGCTTTATTTGAAAACTAACTTGTAAACTGTTTATTGCATGCTATATTTGAAACTAACTTGTAAACTGTTTATGGCATACTTTATTTGAGACTAACTTGTAAACTGTTTATGGCATACTTTATTTGAGACTAACTTGTAAACTGTTTATTGCATACAAAGAACCCATCTTAAAATGAAATTTAAATGAAAAAAAGAATTAGAGGCAAATGGCGATATTAGTCAAAACAGTTGTCAAATTTGACATTAAAGCTGTGTCAATTTCAAGAGGAACAACAACAAAAAGCAACCAATAAAACCAAAGAAAAGAGTAAAGAAGAGAGAGAGAGAGAGAGAGAGAAAAAAACAAACAAACAAAAATACCACAAAAGCAGAAAAGCAGCTCAGAAGTGAATAGCAAAACTGAATGGCTCCCACAGTAACATTAAGAATGGTTTGCATTTTAACGAGACAAACGAAAGAAAAAGAAAAGAAAGAAAAAAGGTAGTAAGAAAGAAGGAAAACTCCTCGAGTTTAAACCATCATCCTTCTCATGTTTTCAAGAAAGCTAAAGGAAATGACATTAAATGATATTAAAGCCCCATAGGAACAAAGACGAGACAAATACAAGGAAATGACATTAAATGATATTAAAGCTCCATAGGAACAAAGACGAGACAAATACATGGAATTAGACCCATCACCTGGCCATAAAATGAAAGCCTACTACCAACCGACAAAGCTAGCTACGCTTCATGGGTTCAATAGCTCTCCATAGTGACCAACAACATTGTTTTCGGTCTGTTCCTTGTATTTGTCTCGTCTTTGTTCATATGGGACTTTAATATTATTTAATGTCATTTTCATTCACTTTTGCCTCACTCTTTTGTCTTCACACCATGTTTTAAACGACACTTCAAATTATAACTTTTTACACACATTAATAATCACCTCAGCTAAATTTTTGAGTGGCCGTCAAACGAAGCTGATCTCTTTCCAACTCGTTTAATCTGTCAAAGTGAAACTTCAGATCTCCGCCGGCCATGTCCCGCTCCTACAGCCTTCAATGTCTTTTCAATCAGAAGACGGCGGTCACGTTCAGAATTGTCCACCATGTTTTTCATGTAATCCAATTGCTGTTCCAAGAGTTTACATCGTTTTTCAGCTGACGTTAATTGGCCTTCCAGTTCTGATATGTAAGAGTAGAGGAGACAGCCAGGTTTCAGAAAAGTGATCGATACAAATATACAAAACAACCAGCCCCCACAATAACATATACTGTAGATACAAAATTATGTCCATTGTTGCAATAATAACACATGTAAGAATGAAAATGATGGTGATGATGATTAAAATCAAACCTCAAGGACTCAATGACGAATCTTAGCTTAGTAAATAGTAACCTTTAAAAAAATCAAAATAATGAAACAAACAAAACCTGACACCAACGAAAGCGTGGGATTCCCATAACATGGTAACAGCAACAACAATTTGCACCTGTGCATCTCTCGAAACCTGAAAAGCTCGAGATCTATATTTATATATATACACAAGCACTGACTGTCTGACCCAAAGCGTACCTTTGGTTTGTGAAGTTATGTTGGTGTGACCATTAGCGAGACCACTCTTCCATATCTGTGAGGATGTCGTTGTCGGCGATTTACGATGGCGGTGCAGGGAAGTGAGAATGAGCTGAGGATGCAGGGCCCTTCGTTGCTGACGATTTTTAGCATGGTCCGCGGAAGTGCCGAAATGTTGGTCGGGATGAGAGGTGAGGGCTTCCAGGTTGTGTTCCGCGGCCACCCGCTCTATTTCAAGCCTCTTGACTTTGTCTTGGAGATTACGCAACGCTGAGATGACGGCTGAGAGACAAGAAAAAAACATGAAAATAGAAGAAAGGGATTATAATTGTCTTCACAAGTTTAGAAAAAGAGAGAGCGTTACAAGATAAGTTAAAAGCAAGACGACATACATGTATGACTATCTAATTAACACTCTTGTTCACAAGGCAAATATTGAAAATGAGACGAATGAATAGAAAGATTGTTCATCTAAAATGATTCGTTCCATTGGAAATCACAGAAAGAATGTTCATCTAAAATGATTCGTTCCATTGGAAATCACAGAGAGAATATTCATCTAAAAATATTTGTTACATTGGAAATCACAGAAAGAATGTTCATCTAAAATGATTCGTTCCATTGGAAATCACAGTAAGATGGTACATCTAAAATGACTTGTTCCATTGGAAATCACAGAAAGAATGTTCATCTAAAATGATTCGTTCCATTGGAAATCACAGAAAGAATGTTCATCAAAATGATTCGTTCCATTGGAAATCACAGAAAGAATGTTCATCTAAAATGATTCGTTCCATTGGAAATCACAGAAAGAAAGTTCATCTAAAATGATTCGTTCCATTGGAAATCACAGAAAGAAAGTTCATCTAAAATGATTCGTTCCATTGGAAATCACAAAAAAATGTTCATCAAAATGATTCGTTCCATTGGAAATTGCAGAAAGAATGTTCATCAAAATGATTCGTTCCATTGGAAATTACAGTAAGAATGTTCATCAAAATGATTCGTTCCATTGGAAATTACAGAAAGAATGTTCATCTAAAATGATTTGTTCCATTGGAAATCACAGAAGACAGAATGTTCATCTAAATCACAAGAAAGAATGATTTGTTCCACTGGAAATCACAGAAAGAATTTTCATCTAAAATGATTTGTTCCATTGGAAATCACAGACAGAATGTTCATCTAAATTCATTTGTTCCATTGGAAATTACAGAAAGAATGTTCATCTAAAATGGTTCGTTCCATTGGAAATCACAGAAAGAATTTTCATCTAAAATGATTCGTTCCATTGGAAATCACAGAAAGAATGTTCATCTAAAATAATTCGTTCCATTGGAAATCACAGAAAGAATGTTCATCTAAAATGATTCGTTCCATTGGAAATTACAGAAAGAATGTTCATCTAAAATGATTCGTTCCATTGGAAATCACAGAAAGAATGTTCATCTAAAATGATTCGTTCCATTGGAAATTACAGAAAGAATGTTCATCTAAAATGATTAATTCCATTGGAAATCACAGAAAGAATGTTCAACTAAAATGATTCGTTCCATTGGAAATCACAGAAAGAATGTTCATCTAAAATGATTCGTTCCATTGGAAATCACAGAAAGAATGTTCATCTAAAATGATTCGTTCCATTGGAAATCACAGAAAGAATGTTCATCTAAAATGATTCGTTCCATTGGAAATCACAGAAAGAATGCTCATCTAAAATGATTCGTTCCATTGGAAACACAGAAAGACTGTACATCTAAAATGATTTGTTCCATTGGAAATCACAGAAAGAATGTTCATCTAAAATGATTTGTTCCATTGGAAATCACAGAAAGAATGTTCATCTAAAATGATTCGTTCCATTGGAAATCACAGAAAGAATGTTCATCTAAAATGATTCGTTCCATTGGAAATCACAGAAAGAATGTTCATCTAAAATTATTCGTTCCATTGGAAACCACAGAAAGAATGTTCATCTTAAATTCGTTTCATTTGGAAAACTCAGCATCCGCCATATGCAGTGATCTAAAGACAAATTTTGTAGAGGAAACGGCACATTTGATTTGATTTTGATTTTACCCACATCCGCCACTAAGGCGATCTCATGGTTTTTGGAGGATTTTTAAACCTAGACCAGACTACCCTGCAACAGCCAAGGGTGTCTTTAATGTGCACAGACTGTTGTGGTGTGCATACAGGACCTTTATATCGTCCGTCTCTAATGGGATTAGGTATCGATCCACGTACTTGGACCAGAGGACTGGATTTTACTCCCAAAAGAAATGAAGGCTGACATCTTGCCTCTGGACTACCGAGACTCCAAGAGGAAATGTGTAAGCCGAAAGTGATGTGAAAGAAAGAATAAAAGGAAAGTAGAGGAGGTGATTATGATCGTCAGTGCCGGTGCACACTACAGAAACCAGGATAAGCTCCGGCTCTATGGGCCTTAATGGCTTTGAAGGAAGGAACTTTCAGAAATGCTTCTTTATTTCTTAGAGCAAATTGTGATTAATACCAGCAATCTAAAGTATGCCTTTCACTTAGATTACTCTCCATATCTTTGCGCTTCAACCCAAAATGCTCTGTTAAGGCAATTGCCTCTCCAACATAATGCTTCAATCGTATTTTTTTCAGATTGTTATCAGAGTTAAAAGTCAAGCCGTCCCGGTGTTTATTACACATTCACTTCCTTCCGGCTCCAATTCATTTTTCGGAGAAGAGAATTCCTGTTTGATGACAAGTGCTTCAGATTTTGATTTTATTCTAAGGATAGTGGGACAATAACTAAGTCAATGTAGGAAGGGGGAAGGGGGGGAGGTCTGATTGCGCTCTGATTCTCATGACCCAGACACCGACAATACTTTTTCAGGGTGTCTAGTAACAACTCTTAAACACCCGTAAATGATACTGTAAATGATACACATATTTTTGCTTGTCATGCAGAATGCTAATACTGCAAAATAAGTGAGACGACAACACGACAAATTAGCAAGGAACGCCCCCCAAACAATTCAGTTATGTCAGGAATCGATGATCTTCATCGTATTTAATATAAACAACCAATGTTATCATCATGGCCCAATTTCAAATGCAAAACAGTAAAGTTAAAGACTTTGAGTGTCTACAAAGTTGACAGATCACTGCCGTGCAAAGAGTTTTGTCATGTCTCATTGGCAGATAGAACAGGAAAACAGTAATGATCATAATATTAGTTATACAACAAGAAAAAGAAACAACAAGAGAACGTCAAAACTGAACATCAATGCTAAATCAATGTATTCACAAACTCCTTGTTGCGTAATTATTACCTTTTTAATCGCTTCTTCTAACTTTCATATATCCGAGGAAGATACAAGTATTTCTCTAGCCAATCTAAAAGCATGTCAACTTACAACTTGAATTTAAGGCTAGAAAATGTGTAGAAAGAGCACCACATTGGAAAGGGAGATAACTAAATGTACTGTGAAATGCGTGTTAATGCATTGTTGTCTTACAACACATGATGCAACGATTCAGGTGTCATGTATATCCGTGTCTGGATTTTTTTGGAACTATTTTCCAAATTCAATAAAGTCCATGGAAAGTTTATTTGCCATACTTGTACCGTAAGCGGAAAACCATTTCAGTGTATTCCTCATGACTCCGTATCCACTCATAACATGTCCTACTTTTTAAGTTTCCAATGTCCTGCCTGAGGGGACGAGATGGCTGAGTGGTTAAAAGGCATTGCACTAGGACCCATAGGTCATGAGTGCGAGCTCCCACTTCATGCATTTGGGGCATCTACCCTAACTGCCCACTTGGACAAACATAGTGGACTACTTGTTGCATTGAGCGTAAGCCTGACGCTATTCTCTTTATTCCTTTCGCTAAAGAAATCGGAACGATAGGCACCACACTCTTCGGTGCCCACGCGGACGGCGCTAATTTTTTTCTTCATATCTTGCCTGAAACAACAAGAGAATGATTTTATCGAGTACAGCAAAAAAAGTCACTATAAATCTATTCAAGCATCCCCCCCCCCATTATTTTTAACCACTTCTTACATTAGTTCTTCGCTTTTTATTGCTCTCTTCTCCCTGCATAATTTAGTATGATGTGTGTTCCTCTTCAGCATTCCTTCACTTCGTCCCATTCACAACACATCTGATTGGAGAACATTTCTTTTAAGTCTTTTGATTGGGCCAATATCTGAAGCCATTAGAATGGCTGCCAACTTTTCAAATTGAGAAACAGACTGACTTCGCCACCTAATTGTAACTCACACAACAGCCCGTAACAGCCCAGTATGAATGGACAATCTAGCTTGAAATAACCCCTTTAAGGGAAATCACACCAAAAAAAAATCTGCCGATCGCTGACCTTTCTGGCGAAGTGCGACAATAATCTTGCAAGCTTAGAATAGCGTCTCTGGACTTTCACCCCAATCTCCCCCGAGTCTCTGTCTTTAACTTAAGGTTTCTTTATAAACAGCATATGTTAACCCTCAAAGTCGTACTTTTCAAGGTAAATAGAGACTTGCAGACTCAAAGCCAAGAGAATGTACCAAACACGTTTCTTTTAGTTACTCGTTGGTAGCTATGCGGTAGATGTGTATGGCAATTTGTAAAACTTACCATCTCTGTCTGTGGTAGGATAGGCGTTGACAGCCTTGCCGAAGCGCGTGTGTATTCAGAATTGAGGAACGGCTTGGAGGCTGGATACTCCATGTATTTGCTGGAAGCGGTCAGACTGCCATTGCTCAAAGAGCCGGCAACAGCGGTGGAGGTCTTGTCTGAGCCGGACATGGGGGCGTTGACCTCGATGCTGTCTTGCCACGAGGGAAGGAACGTTTGAGAGAGGTGGTGCTACCACTACCACTTCCCAAACTGTCTATGTAGTCTTGAAATTGAGCAGAACCCTGGGGGAAAATGGTAGAAAGTGAAAGTAATTCATAAGGGTAACAACTGTGATAAATGTAGGCTTAAATCTATATGATGACACGCTATACAGGAAAGAGAGGAAAGACTAGGCTCATAGACTCACAGACATACATGACAACATGAGTAAAAACAAAATACCAAAGCTTTGTTTTGTTTCATTGAAGTTCACCCCATCCAACATTTACAGTGATCTCCTGGTGAACCAAGAGGAAACAGCAAGATAATGAGTAAAAGAGTGAAAGGAAAGAAGTAGGGCCTACCAGCAACTCCCGCCAACTGCCCACAATTAACAAACACAGAGACAACAAAGAATAAAAGGGAAAGTGCTTCAGGTAAGCAGGTTGGCAATTTTCTTTGCGATGACATTGGGTTATGATGAACGCATTGGGTGGGAGGATTGCCAGTCCTATTGCTATTGTTATACATGTTGCTTTGCAGTACAGGTATGCACACAAACAAGTGTGTACGTTTGTGCATTGTGTGGGTGTGGACATGAAGAATGTCCAACGTGTGCTTCTTATTCTCCGTATAGTGTATTATATATCATGAATAGTGTGATCAAGCAAAGCAACAGTTCCTTTCCTCTAAGTAAGTCCCACACTCAAGAGTTGAGTGTAGCGCAATCAGGGGTACAGTCCTGACGTTTCTAGGCATTCAGCATAATATGATAACTTTCCACTGATTTCCAGGCCGCCCCAAACGTTTGCCGTCTGAACAAACCTAGCCAGCCATGTCGCTACTGGGTCAGGTGGACAAGAGGTCTCGAACAAACAAAAAAAGGCCCAAACTGGGAATCGAACACGGGCCTTCTTTTACAAGCAATTCAAGATTTATCTCTCACACAATTTTATCTTTTTGAAACAGCGTTTTTGACATGAGTACACTAAGAGAACCCGAGGACCCACTGGCCAAGACATGCACGTCAAATGTACTATGTAAGATATGAAATATAGACATGAAATCTAGCAATATCTTAGACATGAATATTGACTATAGACATGAAATCTAGCAATATCTTAGAATTTGACTATAGACTTAGAATTTGAAAATCTAGCAATAGAATTTCTTAGAATTTGCAATATCCTAGAATAGAAATCTAGCAATATCCTAGCAATATATTAGTATTTGACTATACACAATATCTTGAAATCTAGCAATATCTTAGAATTTGACTTTAGGCATGAAATCTAGCAATATTGAAATTTAAAACAAAGACTTGACATAACATCTTAGAATTTGACTATTTAATAATCTTAGAATTTAATAATGAAATAGCAATATAATAATAATGAAAAAAACAATAATGATAATAATAATGACTTGAAATTTAATAAATGAATTTAATAATAATAATAATAATAATAATAATAATAATAATAATAATAATAATAATAGTAATCATGAGGATGATGATGATGATGACAGACATATACATTTTATAGCGCTCAATGTATAGAGGCAGGTTCCGTTAAAAATCCATACAGGCATGCTCCGAAGTGCTTTATATCATCAGTAAAAAAAATACTTAATTTACACAATATCAATACAACACTATGACAAATAATTCCAGCAGACACACTGACTCCATCACCGGTTTCCAACAAGACAGGCATTAAAAAACGAATATGCTTCCCTGCTCTGCAGTCGTGGAAGTTGGCAATGCTTGAAAAGCAATCAAGTTGACAAGAGTTCAGACTCATCGGGTATGTCAAGAAGTAACAGGGTGGGACTATGTGCATTTAGTAAATCATGAAGTGGAAGCAGAACGTAGGCCATTTCTTTGGCTCTTCCTTCTCGCTTTTAACTGGATTGGATTTTTGGGAGGATTTAAAAATCAATTCAGATGTCTGTTTGTTTGTTTGGTTTTTGGTTGTTTTTTTTTAGTGGGCAGGACGATGTTATTGCTGCAGTTAGGTTGTTTGTTTTGTTTTTTTGCTTTTGTTTTTTAAATTATGTTTTTCCTGATCTTTTTGTTTTTAAATTATGTTTTCCTGATCTTTTGTTTTTTAAATTATGTTTTTCCTGATCTTTTGTTTTTTAAATTATGTTTTCCTCATCTTTTGTTTTTTAAATTGCGTTTTTCCTGATCTTTTGTTCCAATCATTCAAACATATATATATATGTATATGCAAATTTTATGCTATAACAGAATACAACAAATGTATCAACCTACCCTCCCCCCTCCTGACTTAAACAAAAAAAAGTTGCCTTACACACCATACACGCATAATATAATAAAAGAAATGGTAAATGCTTACTAAACAGGAGAAGGAAGTGACGTCATATATGCCATTTCAATTAAAATCCTCCTAAACATTGACACTTATACCCCAAGTTTCCTGCGTTCTACCGGCACACACACACACACACGTCAATAAATCAACAAAAAATGTCAGAACACCGTAGGTAGCGACTTCCTGATGGTCTCTGTCGGCTTCTTCAGACAGGTGACAACAAACTGCCTTGGAAAGTAGTCATTCAACGTGAAAGGCTTTGTTTGTTTGTTTCTTTCTTTCTCTTTTTTCTTTTTTTTCGTTCTTTGAAATTTACCACGTGCACCATTGCGGTGATCTCAGGGTGAATTAAAAGGAAACAGCAAGATGAAAGATAAGTGAAAAAAAGAAGAAAAAACAGGATGGAAAAGGAAAGCGGTAGGACCTACCAGTACCCCGCCGTCCATCCACAATGTGAAAGGCAAGGATGTCATTGTGAGCCAAATCAATACATTGTGAAAGGCAAGGATGTCATTGTGTGCCAAATATAATACATTGTGAAAGGCAAGGATGTCATTGTGTGCCAAATATGATACATTGTGAAAGGCAAGGATGTCATTGTGAGCCAAATATGATACAATGTGAAAGGCAAGGATGTCATTGTGTGCCAAATATAATACAATGTGAAAGGCAAGCATGTCATTGTGTGCCAAATATAATACAATGTGAAAGGCAAGGATGTCATTGTGAGCCAAATATAATACAATGTGAAAGGCAAGGATGTCATTGTGTGCCAAATATAATACATTGTGAAAGGCAAGGATGTCATTGTGAGCCAAATATAATACATTGTGAAAGGCAAGGATGTCATTGTGAGCCAAATATAATACATTGTGAAAGGCAAGGATGTCATTGTGAGCCAAATATAATACATTGTGAAAGGCAAGGATGTCATTGTGAGCCAAATATAATACATTGTGAAAGGCAAGGATGTCATTGTGAGCCAAATATAATACAATGTGAAAGGCAAGGATGTCATTGTGAGCCAAATATAATACAATGTGAAAGGCAAGGATGTCATTGTGAGCCAAATATAATACATTGTGAAAGGCAAGGATGTCATTGTGAGCCAAATATAATACAATGTGAAAGGCAAGGATGTCATTGTGAGCCAAATATAATACAATGTGAAAGGCAAGGATGTCATTGTGAGCCAAATATAATACATTGTGAAAGGCAAGGATGTCATTGTGTGCCAAATATAATACATTGTGAAAGGCAAGGATGTCATTGTGTGCCAAATACAATACATTGTGAAAGGCAAGGATGTCATTGTGAGCCAAATATAATATATTGTGAAAGGCAAGGATGTCATTGTGTGCCAAATACAATACATTGTGAAAGGCAAGGATGTCATTGTGTGCCAAATACAATACAATGTGAAAGACAAGGATGTCATTGTGTGCCAAATACAATACAATGTGAAAGGCAAGGATGTCATTGTGTGCCAAATACAATACAATGTGAAAGGCAAGGATGTCATTGTGTGCCAAATACAATACAATGTGAAAGGCAAGGATGTCATTGTGTGCCAAATACAATACAATGTGAAAGGCAAATATACAATACATTGTGAAAGGCAAGGATGTCATTGTGTGCCAAATACAATACATTGTGAAGGCAAGGATGTCACTGTGTGCCAAATACAATACATTGTAAAAGGCAAGGATGTCACTGTGTGCAAATACAATACATTGTGAAAGGCAAGGATGTCACTGTGTGCCAAATACAATACAATGTGAAGGCAAGGATGTCATTGTGTGCCAAATACAATACAATGTGAAAGGCAAGGATGTCATTGTGTGCCAAATACAATACAATGTGAAAGGCAAGGATGTCACTGCGTGCCAAATATGATACAATGTGAAAGGCAAGCATGTCACTGTGTGCCAAATATGATACAATGTGAAAGGCAAGCATGTCACTGTGTGCCAAATATGATACAATGTGAAAGGCAAGCATGTCACTGTGTGCCAAATATGACACATTGTGAAAGGCAAGGATGTCATTGTGTGCCAAATACAATACAATGTGAAAGGCAAGGATGTCATTGTGTGCCAAATACAATACAATGTGAGGCAAGGATCACTCACTGTGTGCCAAATACAATACAATGTGAAAGGCAAGGATGTCACTGTGTGCCAAATATGATACAATGTGATGTCACTGTGTGCCAAATATGATACAATGCATCACTGTGTGCCAAATATGATACAATGTGAAAGGCAAGCATGTCACTGTGTGCCAAATATGAGCAGATGAAAGGCAAGATGGTTGTGTGGTGCTGATACAATGTGAAAGCAAGCATGTCACTGTGTACTTAAATATAATACAATGTATTTGTGCAATGATGTCATTGTGTAAATATAATATTAAATGTGATTTGTCATGTCACTGTGCAACAATACATTGTGAAAGGCAAGGTGTGAGCCAAATATAATAAATGTGATATTAAAACTAAATCAAATGTCCTGCAGCAGATACAAAGCTCTTGTTTATTACTGCAGCAGATACAAAGTGGGTAGGGTGCTGACAGTCCACGAAATGTATAGCAGTGTTGACGTC
>JAXRKP010000085.1:132500-175000 GCA_037039925.1 Doris montereyensis
CTAGACTAGACTAGCAGTGCCATTCAACGGCTGTTGTGAGGTAAAGCCAATCGAGCGTGCACACTGTTTACTTTTTTTCTTATTAAAGTAGAAAAACAAGGAAAGAAAAAGAAAAGAAAAGAATAACAGAAAAACGACACTGGCTTTCAATGTTGAAGTTGAAGGGCCTCTTACGTTTCCGATTACTGACTATGAAGGGGGATTGACTGTGCTCTCAGGGTTTCGTTTGTTTGTTTGATTGAAATGTACCCTGTCCACCATTATGCAGTGATCTCAGGGGTGGAATTAAGTGGATAGAGCAAGATGAAAGATAAGTGAAAGAGAAATGAAAGAAGTGGGACCTGCCAGAAGGGCCCACCAACCACCACGAATTATTTCATCGAAAATTACTCCATCCGCCACCGCGGTGATCTCAGTGTGGATTAAGAGGAAACGGCAAGATGAAAGATAGAAGATAAGCGAAAGAAGGAAAGGAAAGGAATAGGACCTACCAGCAACGCCCACAAACAGCACACGGAAGAAAGGTAAAAGACGTGTAAAAAGAGCGATAAGAGAGGAAGGGGACCTTATCAACACAGCTTTCCAACACCGGCCACTTCAAGTGATGCGTCTACGTAGGCTCAAAACAACTACACAACCCCTACACACAACTTTGGTATTAAGTGCCCAAAACAACTACACAACCCCTACACACAACTTTAGTATTAAGTACTCAAAACAACTACACAACCCCTACACACAACTTTAGTATTAAGTACTCAAAACATCTACACAACCCCTACATACAACTTTAGTATTAAGTACTCAAAACAACTACACAACCCCTACACACAACTTTAGTATTAAGTACTCAAAACAACTACACAACCCCTACATACAACTTTAGTATTAAGTACTCAAAACAAATACAAAAACCCCTACACACAACTTTAGTATTAAGTACTCAAAACAACTACACAACCCCTACATACAACTTTAGTATTAAGTACTCAAAACATCTACACAACCCCTACATACAACTTTAGTATTAAGTGCTCAAAACAACTACACAACCCCTACATACAACTTTAGTATTAAGTACTCAAAACAAATACAAAACCCCTACATACAACTTTAGTATAAGTACTCAAAACAAATACAAAACCCCTACATACAACTTTAGTATTAAGTACTCAAAATAACTACACAACCCCTACATACAACTTTAGTATTAAGTACTCAAAACAAACACAACCCCTACACACAACTGTAGTATTAAGTACCAAAACAACTACACAACCCCTACACACAACTTTAGTATTAAGTACTCAAAACAACTACACAACCCCTACACACAACTTTAGTATTAAGTACTCAAAACAACTACACAACCCCTACATACAACTTTAGTATTAAGTACTCAAAACAACTACACAACCCCCCTACATACAACTTTTTACTCCTCTTAGATTATACCAACTGCCCCCTCCCCTCCCCCCTCTCCTTTCCTCCAACCAACGTTAGTGTTAAGTGCAATCCCAACAGCCAACGCCCACAGACCACATAAACCAACCAATAACATACAAGAAGGGAGAGGGGGGGAGGGGGGAACTGAAAAATGAAAACGAGAGAAGAGCAAACGTCGAAGCAGGTTTCAATAAGCCAAACTTTTGCAACGATAAGAATCAAGACATACTTTTACATGTATAATTATATAGTGCGCCAAACTGGATCACGCAAATACAACATTTCAAACGCGACTGAAGGATACGCCTATCAAAATGAGAGAGAGAGAGAGAGAGAGAGAGAGAGAGAGAGAGAGAGAGAGAGAGAGAGAGAGAGAGAGAGAGAGAGAGAGAGAGAGAGAGAGAGAGAGAAGAGAGAGAGAGAGAGAGAGAGAGAGAGAGAGAGAGAGAGAGAGAGAGAGAGAGAGAGAGAGAGAGAGAGAGAGAGAGAGAGAGAGAGAGAGAGAGAGAGAGAGAGAGAGAGAGAGAGAGAGAAAGACAGAGAGAGAGAGAGAGAGAGAGAGAGAGAGAGAGAGAGAGAGAGAGAGAGAGAGAGAGAGAGAGAGAGAGAGAGAGAGAGAGAGAGAGAGAGAGAGAGAGAGAGAGAGAGAGAGAGAGAGAGAGAGAGAGAGAGAGAGAGAGAGAGAAAGGGGAGAGAGAGAGAGAGAGAGAGAGAGAGAAAGGAGAGAGAGAGAGAGAGAGAGAGAGAGAGAGAGAGAGAGAGAGAGAGAGAGAGAGAGAGAGAGAGAGAGAGAGAGAGAGAGAGAGAGAGAGAGAGAGAGAGAGAGAGAGAGAGAGAGAGAGAGAGAGACCTTCAAGAGGTGAGAGACATACATATAAACATACATAAATACGCTTACATAATGTTACATACAAAACAGTAATATTTTAGTGACTTCCCACCCCATCCCTCAGAAAGAAATATGGACTACCCGCACCGCCCGCCAACAAAAATCCTAAGGTAACAGACCAAAAGGTAGACCTCGGAGAGAGTGAGACGAAGATATAAAAGAGGCACTAAGGCAAAGAAAAGTAACCTTCACAGACGGAAGCAGAAAATGTCAGGACAGGGTATCCTGGAGAAATATCATTTTGGAAGGTAGAATGGGAACTGATAAAGAAAGAAAACGGTGATTGTCGGCTTCATAACTTATTTGTTTATCTTTAAAACACAGTGTAAGTGATTACACATGCACATAAGATATAGGATATCTACACACCAGTGATAACAACTAAGTAGAGCAAAGGCACGGTGTGTCACTGATAATTGGCAACATCATAGGCTAATTGGTCTCAAAATGCCTGACCATTCGGGGGGAGGGAGAGAGAGAGAGAGAGAGAGAGAGAGAGAGAGAGAGAGAGAGAGAGAGAGAGAGAGAGAGAGAGAGAGAGAGAGAGAGAGAGAGAGAGAGAGAGAGAGAGAGAGAGAGAGAGAGAGAGAGAGAGAGAGAGAGAGAGAGAGAGAGAGAGAGAGAGAGAGAGAGAGAGAGAGAGAGAGAGAGAGAGAGAGAGAGAGAGAGAGAGAGAGAGAGAGAGAGAGAGAGAGAGAGAGAGAGAGAGAGAGAGAGAGAGAGAGAGAGAGAGAGAGAGAGAGAGAGCAATGTACCTTTATTTCAAGGGGGGGAGAGAGAATCCCCTCCCCCCCCCCCCCCCAAGTACAGGTACTCAAGAAACATTAATAAAAACCAGGCAATTTGAAACACCGAAAGCCTCTAGTTCCGTGCGGAGAAGTCTTTCTTATGCTTATACTGCAGACGTCAAGAGAACACCAAAGGGCCGTTTGGCAAACGAAGGCACAGGCTACAAGAGAGCAAACATGGCGAGGAGAAGGCTGGGATACTGTACTATAACTATGTGTATACGTGCTCCATGCTATGTTTGTACATATTAGTATGATTACACTGCTGAGTACTTCCACGGTGAGACGATAACTTTGCAATGGCTACATCCACTGGTCATTATCGCTAATCTGCCATGCCTATAATAATCATAGTCGCCTGTGCCAGTGGTACCGGTACCCACCACCTGTGAAGGAAGACCGCGTTGTTATGGGCAAGGTCACGGTGCTGGTTATTAAACCAAAGTTAATTATATTGGAGCCAGCCAGACACGTATCTAGGAAGAAACGCGTTTGTAGATATTGATAATGGGACAGCAAAGTCACTAGGAAGAAACGCGTTTGTACATATTGATAATGGGACAGCAAAGTCACTAGGAAGAAAAGCGTTTGTACATATTGATAGTGGGAAAGCAAAGTCACTAGGAAGAAACGCGTCTGTACATATTGATAATGGGACAGCAAAGTCACTAGGAAGAAACGCGTTTGTACATATTGATAATGGGACAGCAAAGTCACTAGGAAGAAACGCGTTTGTACATATTGATAATGGGACAGCAAAGTCACTAGGAAGAAAAGCGTTTGTACATATTGATAATGGGACAGCAAAGTCACTAGGAAGAAACGCGTCTGTACATATTGATAATGGGACAGCAAAGTCACTAGGAAGAAACGCGTCTGTACATATTGATAATGGGACAGCAAAGTCACTAGGAAGAAACGCGTTTGTACATATTGATAATGGGACAGCAAAGTCACTAGGAAGAAACGCGTTTGTACATATTGATAATGGGACAGCAAAGTCACATAGGAAGAAACGCGTTTGTACATATTGATAATGGGACAGCAAAGTCACTAGGAAGAAACGCGTCTGTACATATTGATAATGGGACAGCAAAGTCACTAGGAAGAATGGGACGTTTGTACATATTGATAATGGGACAGCAAAGTCACTAGGAAGAAACGCAAAGTCTGTACATATTGATAATGGGACAGCAAAGTCACATATTGATAATGGGAAGAGGAAGAAACGTCTGTACATATTGATAATGGGACAGCAAAGTCACTAGGAAGAAACGCGTCTGTACATATTGATAATGGGACAGCAAAGTCACTAGGAAGAAACGCGTTTGTACATATTGATGGGACAGTCACTAGAAGAAAATGGGACAGCAAAGTCACTAGGAAGAAACGCGTTTGTACATATTGATAATGGGACAGCAAAGAAGAAACGCGGCCTCCCGACCAAAAGGTAAAAAGGTACTGGGGTTCGAGCCCCGCCAATGGTTGAACAATTTTTGAGTATAGTCTACTCCCCCCCCCCCCGTCCAGGTAGGTGGAGGAAGGAGGATGAGGAGGAGGAGGATGAGGAGGAGGAGAAGAAGGAGGAGAAGAAGAAGAAGAAGAAGAGAAGAGAAGAAGAAGAAGAAGAAGAAGAAGAAAAGAAGAAGAAAGGTACTGAAAGAGAGACATTACGCAGCATATTCACAAGACACAAACAGGGAGTGGGGTGTACGGAAATAGGTCGCCTGACACGATTTGCCCAACTCCAAGTAACGGTACAGCTATCGTAACATACGACCCCCACCTATTTTGTTTTATCCATCGTATTTAATTACTTATGATAAAACTCAATCTCTTGAATATAGTACAGCCACTGACACTGACAGGCATGCAGTGGATAAAACCTACAAAGCGAACATGCAAGGTGAAGTAACACCTTAAAAAAACCCACCCCAAAACAAACAGCAACAACAACAACAACAACACACACACTAACATGTCATATCGTCTTGGAGTAATCCCTTGCATAATTACGTTGCATTCCCACTCCCATTTTTTTCTGTAAAAATAGTCGCCTCAACTGATTCCATTATATATTGCATTTCAATGCTTGCGTATAATCGAAATTCGCAATCTTTATCATCCAAACAAAACATTTTTTTTTTTGCCAATCAGATTATCAAAGCAAGCCCAAGCCCCCCCCACCCCACACACACACACACAATAAACTCGCGGAGCCATAAATGACAAACTCGTCTGGGACCAAAGCAAGGGCTTAGCAATAAGACACCTTCCCATCGCAGCGTTTGTCGTGATCCGGCATAAATCTCCAAGCTAAACAGCGACGCTTTCAAATTAAGCGTGCCCTTCTTTTCATTGTCATTTCTTCATCTTGATAACGACGATGACAAAGGAACGCAGACGTCCTATAGCAATGTAACGGTGAAATCGCATGGAAGTGGAAGGGCGGGGGGGGGGGGAGGAGGATTTCATTTCTCACAACTGGGTGGATTTCACATGAGAGAATGCTTGAAGACGTAGACTTAGCTCAATACTGAAATATCGATTGTGAAGGCATGGAGGGGAGGGGAGACACGGATAGGGTAGTAGGAAAGTGAAGAAGGGGGAGGGGCGGGGAGCGGAGGTATGGTTATATTGCGAATCAAAGGAGATCACAAGGCTCTGTACGCCCCTAGTCGAATTGTATCGCTAAAACAAACACACAAAAAGTGCGAGACTCTTTTTTCCCCCATGCTATCTAGCGCCCATAATAATATCTCTCTGTGGGGATGTCTGTCCCATGTCGTGTCTCCAATAATAATAATATCTCTGTACGGATATCTGTCCCATGTCGTGTCTCCAATAATAATAATATATCTGTATGGATGTCTGTCCCATGTCGTGTCTCCAATAATAATAATATCTCTCTGTACGGATGTCTGTCCCATGTCGTGTCTCCAATAATAATAATATCTCTCTGTACGGATGTCTGTCCCATGTTGTGTCTCCAATAATAATAATATCTCTCTGTACGGATATATGTCCCATGTCGTGTCTCCAATAATAATAATATCTCTCTGTACGGATGTCTGTCCCATGTCGTGTCTCCAATAATAATAATAATATCTCTCTGTACTGATGTCGGTCCCATGTCGTGTCTCCAATAATAATATATATATCTGTACGGATGTCTGTCCCATGTCGTGTCTCCAATAATAATAATATATCTGTACGGATGTCTGTCCCATGTCGTGTCTCCAATAATAATAATATATATGTACGGATGTCTGTCCCATGGCTTGTCTCCAATAATAATAATATATCTGTACGGATGTCTGTCCCATGTCGTGTCTCCAATAATAATAATATATCTGTACGGATGTCTGTCCCATGTCGTGTCTCCAATAATAATAATATATTTGTACGGATATCTGGCCCATGTCGTGTCTCCAATAATAATAATATATCTGTGGGGATGTCTGTCCCATGTCGTGTCTCCAATAATAATATATCTCTGTAGGGATGTCTGTCCCATGTCGTGTCTCCAATAATAATAATATATCTCTGTAGGGATGTCTGTCCCATGTCGTGTCTCCAATAATAATAATATATCTCTGTAGGGATGTCTGTCCCATGTCGTGTCTCCAATAATAATAATATATCTCTGTAGGGATGTCTGTCCCATGTCGTGTCTCCAATAATAATAATATATCTCTGTAGGGATGTCTGTCCCATGTCGTGTCTCCAATAATAATATCTCTGTAGGGACGTCTGTCCCATGTTGTGTCTCCAATAATAATAATATATCTGTACGGATGTCTGTCCCATGTCGTGTCTCCAATAATAATAATAATATATCTGTACGGATGTCTGTCCCATGTCGTGTCTCCACAATAATTCCGGAAATCACTCCCACCGCTTTCTCTCCATGTGATCCCTTTCAAAAGCAAGCAAATAATCCTACACGACAATAGATGTATTGTGTCAGAGAGGGGGTGGGGAGCTCAGATGGCCAGTGCCAGTGCCAAAAACCGATTGCATACCCGAGGGCTCTTTTTTCTTTTGGTTTCAAGCACTGTGAACAGCTTAACAGCTCACCCCACACCCCCCAAAAGACCGTGCAAACACAACGACGTGTCAGCAGAAGAACACTACCATGGCAATTGTGTAATGCCTTTTATAAGACGGAAAAACATTAGCACGCAAAATCTACCAAACCCTGATTTATTCATTCTCTTATCTCTTTCAAGATCTACTCGCAGTCTCAGTTATGTCGGGGAGTCGGCAGTCCAGAAGCAAGGCGTCGGCCTCTCAACCAAAAGACTGTGGATTCAAGCCCTGACAGGTTGGAAACTTTTCTCGATGGTTTTTCTTTCGAGTAAAACTACCCCCCCCCCCCCCACCCCCAACGCTCCAGGTCGGTGACATCAACACCTAGTCCCATCGGAGACGGATGATAAAAAGGAGGTCCCGTGTGCAGATAACACTTTGTGCAAGTTTAAAAAAATTAAAAATCCCTTGGCTGTTTACAGTGCAGTGCAAGTAAAATAAGAAAATCCTAACAAAACCCCCGAGATCGCATTAGTAGTTGTGCATGTGGGCAAAATCAACTCAAATCTTTTTCTTTCTTTCTTTCTTGATCAGTTCCCATTCTACCTTCCGGTGTATGAGTTCTTTCTTTCTTTATCAGTTCCCATTCTACCTTCCGGTGTATGGGTTTAGATGCCCGAAACCATCTTTCTCCAGGCTGCCTTGTCCTGACAGTTTCTGTTTCTTTCCGTGAACGTTAAATTTCTTTGCGTTAATGCCTCTTTTATATCTTCTTCCCACTTTCTCCGAGGCCTGCCTTTTGGTCTTTTACCTTGAGTTTTAGCACTGTATACTGATTTAGCTATTCTATTGTCATTCATTCTGTTAACATGCCCAAACTATCTCAGTTGATTCATTTCTATCTTAATTTTTATGCTATCTGCTTTGGTTTGATCTCTTATTGTCGTGTTTCTGATTTTGTTTCTTTTAGTTTTCCCTACTACTCTTCTTAGATGTTTCACTTCGGCTGCCTCTACTCTGCTGTATTCCCTACTGTCTAAGGTCCAGGTTTTACTGCCATAGAGGAGAGTAGGACAATAAATTGTGTTGCATACTGCCATTTTGGTTGTTGACAATTTTTGTTTACCTACGTGCTAACGTGATATAATAATCGTACTTGATATCAGCTAGGCCTGACGTTGTGCTCATTTGAAAACTCTTAACGCGCATGTCCCGCAACCCAACCCAGGTGCAAATAGCTACAAGTACCAGCTTGGCAGTGTCAGACTAGCGTCCTGTTCAGGAGGTGAATAACGTCACTTGATCCGCTTCACGCTATAGAAACCGAGATAATATACGGCCCCGGTTCATTTGGTCGTGACGGCCTTGAAGAAACTTTCATTTCACAACAATCTTCAGTGACGTAAGCATTGGCAACGCAAGCGACTCGCGGCGAGAGAAAAAACTGGTGTTCACTCCACGTGTGAATACAACAATAGTACATATCGTATGAATCGTACAAATAATGAGCTCTGATAATGACTATGACTGTCATCGGTTTAGGGTATAAAAATAATGCAGAACAACAATACATATCGTTTTCGGTGGCGCTCTCTCTCTCTCTCTAAATATCTGATTCAGTGCTTCAGACCACTCTGCACCGCCCAACGCCATAAAACGTTAATTCTAGTTAAAAAAAAAAAAAGAATAGTGGCATGCCTATATTTGCATACATACATACATGTATAGTATATATATATATCTATATATCTATCTCTCTATATCTCTATCTCTCTCTCTCCCTCTGTCTCTCTCTATAAATAATATAAAGTTGATTCAGCGCTGCGTGCGACCATCATTACGACAACATCAATTGGCAGACAAACACAGGGGGAGACACGACTATCAATTACACCACATGTACTTCATGTTCTAGATTCCACAGTACTTACTTACGATTTGAAACAGCTTGAGTCGTTCACTGATTGAGTTCGAGCCATCCGATCGGTCTTATTATAAGATATTATATTTATTTGTTTTTATTGTTTGTTTGTGCCCGCGACCGCGACGCAATAAATAAGCAAGGCCGCCAGGCCCTATAATATACACCTACAGCGTAGTACTACACGCGCCTGTTATTCACAGGCACACACACACACACACGCTGCTATTTTTTCTGTACAGAGCATTGTGTCAAGGAAGAAGTAACCATTGAACATATTCACGTCGGCGATCCAGAAATAGCGGCGCGCTTCTTTTTCAAGTCTCTTTTATTTATTAAGAAATTTGTCTCTCTCTCTCTCTCTCTCTCTCTCTCTCTCTCTCTCTCTCTCTCTCTCTCTCTCTCTCTCTCTCTCTCTCTCTCTCTCTCTCTCTCTCTCTCTCTCTCACACACACACGTAGGTTAAGAATGAGAATAAGAAAAGGAAAAAAAAACAAGCTTCAATAAAAAACCGATCTATCATATTATATACATGGGCATACAGCGACAAAAGACCTCCATGGAGTGCTCGCTGTGAGCATTTTTATTTCAGGCAGCGAAGCCCTTGAGATCCAATCTTTGAGGGGGCAGGACAAGAAGTGAAGAAGTGCTGAAAGGCCTATTTAAAGTTTGAAAAGACGGGATTAACTCGCTCCGTTTTTAGAAAGAGTATTAAATAATTGCACAGAAAAGGGACAAAACTAAATCCAGAGCGAGGCGGAAACTTTTTCTTCTCAGTAAACACATAAATATAAAGAATCGAAATCGATCTCAAAAGAGTAGAGAGACACAAAAATAATGCATTGGAATGAAGAATATTTGTACACTGGAAATTGGAGCGAAAATAGAACTTGGACAAATTAAGCAAGCTGACACGTGAGAGCACAAGACACATCAAAATGTAACAGCAACAAAATGAACAGCAACACCTAGCGTGTTTGTTTAATTTGCAATTATTCATTCTGTTCATTATATGCCGCAATCTCATGGTGAATTAAAAAAAACTGTGAACCAGGGAAAGGGGAAAAGTAGGGCCTATCAGAGCCCTACCAACTGCCTGCACTTGTTTTTATTGAACTTTACCCCACCAACAATTCGCAATGATTTCAGGCTGAATTAAGACTAAAAGGATACAGAAAGATGAAAGATAAGTAAACGAGGGAAAGAAGCAGGACTTGCCAGTAGCGCCCATCAAGTACCCACAATGCCAGAAGAGAAAACCTTGCATAAAAAGGGCGAATGAGGAAAGCAGAAAGAAAGATGAGAATATACAATACGGAAACAGAGTATAAGTTGAAACGTGACGGGAATCATATAAGTTGCTTCATTGGAATCTACACTGTCAATCAGTTATAGTGGCCATGAGGTGAATTGAAATGATTATTTGTTTGTTTCACTGAAGTTTTCCATCCACCATATGTGGTGATCTCAGAGGAAACAGCAAGGTGAAAGGTAAGAAGAAGAGTGAAAGGAAAGACATAGGACCTACCAGCAACGCCTGCCAACCGCCCACGAATTGAGAGGAAACTGAGATTTAAAAAAAACCCAAAACAGATGTTTGTTTGCCTGGATAGAACCTACCCCATCAGCTGTAGGTTGTGGTGTTGGTGGCCGATCAGTTAGGCTGCTGGACTGCGGATCATGAGGTCCCGAGGTCGAATCCTAGCTACGCTAGGTCGGCCATTGTGTTCCTTGGGAAAGACATTTAACATGCATTTTTCCCACTCCACCCACGTGGAAATAGTTGCAAGCACTAGCTTGGGAGTAAAAACATGCGTCAGACTAGCGTCCTGTCCAGGAAGTAATTATTGTAACCTGTGCCGTTTCATGCATGCACAATGGATCAACGCTTTTTAACAACATTTCATAATGGGCTTTCGTCAATAACACTAGTTTGAGTAGACGTCAAGTTGCACTAAGCCCTCAAAGAAAATGAAACTTCAAAAATGTAAAAGTACAGCGATATTCAAGTGACATTTAAACGAATTCTTTTGCACCCCAAACAGTGCAACTATGCGTGCCTGGAATTGTCTATGTAATGAATGTGTCAAATGAGGAAGCGTGAGAGAGTTTAAAAGAATGTATTGTATCGTCCACACAAACACCAGTGAGCCATTTTCAAGACTTTTCTATAGATTTAAAATTTCAATCGCAATTTACCATGTCCACCTATATATTGCAGTGATCTCAGGGTGAATTAAAAGGATTAGCAAAATACAAGACACGTGACAGAGCGACAGAAGAGAAAAAGAACCTAACAGTATCTCCAATCAACCATCCACAAAAAAGGAAGTAGGGGCATTAAGCAAGTTGAATCATAAACACAAAATTTCTTCATGGCAACATTGACTCAACCACCTTTAATTATACACATTCATTTCAGGATTCCTCAAGCCAGAATTCGCAGCCTCTCAGTCAGCACACGGACAAATTCATAAAAAAGTTCACTTCAATATAGTAACTGAGTCTACTTCCATTCACACAAGAAGGACATAAACATCCATACAGATATAAATCATAAAATGTGATCTCATGTAGATGTTCTAACCAAATTAATGCTGTTGGACACTATTTGTGCTCTGTTGGGTTTTTTGAAGTGTTTGTATTTTATCATATGTTATGAGCATACTCATTTTCTTTTGTAATGGTTTGATTTGGCAGCGTTTGTTCGCAGTTAAATATTTAAAAATGGACACTTGAATTCATAGTCTGGGCAAAAGAGGATTGTATACAAGGCGTCAGCAGCCAACATCCCGATGAAAGGTTTAGATTTGTTACAGGAAAGGAAAGCATTGTATTGAAATAAATTATATCCACCAGTCCTTATCATATCAAATAGCTTTTGTGCGGTTAGTGATGTGTTATTGGTGCTTTATAGAATCAGTTAGCAAAATTCAATAATACGGGAATGTGAAATATACATCCATGTCCAAACATCTTTAGATGGTGCGAAATCACATTTCTATCGAAAATGAATTTTTTAAGGCACAAAAATCAATCTAGACTCTAGATTTAGTGAGTTGAACAGCTGCCATAGTATTCTTTGTCCTAATTGTCAAATGAGGCATTATAAAAGGGTTCAGCCTTCAGCGATTGTGATAGATTTTAGAAGGTAAATCTCAGATCTGTTATAATATTTTTTTAACAGCATGGGATGAATTTTGTAGTAGGGTCCCAATCATTTAACATCAATTAACTATGCTCAGATGAGGGAGGGAAGGGTGTCCAGGATCAGGGATGGTAATACATGTTAAAATAATTGCTGGGACCCGACTATGGTACTCCTTACATTATGTCCTTTTGAAGTTTAAGTTGTGCCCAATTACAGAACTCCTACTTCCATCTTACACTGGAAGGACCTCCATAGTCGGGGTACAACCCAAGGGATATGATAAAGAGGATATATTTTGAAAGGGTGAGATGAAAAGTTGGGGTTTGGTTTTTGTGGGGGATAAAGAAAGAAAGAAAAATAAGGAGGTAGTGGGAGGAGCTATGTTCAATGCGGGCCAATCAGAGATCGTATGATAGTATTGCGACAACGAATGGGACTGAAGACTGTGACGACAACAGCCAGAACACGAGCAGTTCAATGAGTGAGTGAAACGAGTGACGATAGACTGACTGATTGATGAATACGAGCAGTTCAAATGTAACAACGACAAGGAACCAGCCCGAGACGTTATCGTTAAACGGACTAAGACTGAAACTAAGGCATGTAGTTCGAGGAGGTATTGGACTATGGAGACATGTTGTTACCGAGAAGTGTGGGTGTCTCGTTATATATGAGCATTTTTCATAAACGTTTTACCAGATCATGTTACCTAATTTACATAAAAAGTGCAGTTTGTGTATAATGATTGATTGACGGGTAAATGACAATAAATTGTTGGAAAAGTTTGTGTGTGGTACAATATACCTATTAGCTTACAAAGAAAAAGAGAAGACCAATGGGTGAAATTTTGTTAAAAGATAGAAAATCCCACTTGTGTAAAAGGAAAGTTTTTGTTTTCTTACCCTTTGATATTCATTCATCCCTATCACGTGTGCAGTCTATTTAAAGCAACAAGTATTATAAAAATTGTAATAGATTTCATAACGCGAGTAAACGAAAAAAAGTATCAACCCTCCCTTGATTTGAAACAGAACCTCCCCCTGAATGACCCCCCCATACCGAGGCAAGCGTAGGTCGCTGGGGAAATTCATACCAATAGCTTTGTTGCTAGGGGTAAACATACGTGTTTTGTTGTTAACAATCCCTTACTCTGAAACATAAGCTCCCCCATGAACGACCCATCCTCACCCCGCCCATCCTAGGCAATAGTAGGTCGCCGGGGAAACTCATACCAATAGCTTTGTTGCTAGGAGTGTACATAATATGCATTTTATTGTTAACCATCTATCAACCATCCTTACCCTGTTCCCGTAACCGGAAACATAAGCTCCCCTGAACGATCCTCCCCACCCCTCCCTCTACAATCTCGCTGTCCCCCCCCCCCATCCGAAGCAAGCGTAGGTCGCCGGGGAAACGCATACCAATAGCTAATAGCTTTGTTGCTAGGGCGAACATACATGTTTTATTGTTAACCATCTATCAACCATCCCTTACTTACCCTGAACGACCCCACAAACCTGCTACCCCCTCCCCCCCATCTGAGGCAAGCATAAGTAGCTGAGGAAACGCATAACAATAACTTTGTAGCTAGACAGTCCCGTAGAGTTGGAGCAGTGAAAAAATCCTAAATTTTATCTAGCAGACAGTAAAACCAGAGAGGAAGAAAGAAGATGGCTGCTGTGTGGAGGCTATACTCGACTTGGTATTTCTCTATGGATTATTGTGTCCAAAAATTATTTCTGTCCATTGACATGTACTAAAATAATATGTAAAGATGGTTTGATAAGTATTACCTTTACTTTATAGCCTATACATTGAATTAAAGTCACCAGCCGAAAAAAAAAACTGGTACCTCGATATCAGAATTCCTACCCATACACACTTAGATCTGCACACAAGGAGACCTTGAACGAATATGAATTGGTTTTATTGAGATTAACTCTGTCCTCCATGCGGAGTTATTGCAGGATGAAGTAAAATGAAACAGCAAGATCAGATTATCGTGATCTAGATCTAGATTCTAAAAGATAGTTGAAATTTCAAGATAGTAAAAAGGTAGGACCTACCAGTTAGTAATAGTGCCCACATGGGAAGAAGAAGAAAAAAAGAATAGGACTGATGATGAGGAGGAGATGGTTGGTCTTTAATTTATATGTTTTAAATTCCCTCTCAGGCACAATCAATCAATAATCATCAACTTCCTTACCTTGAGAGGAACACAGCCATTCATCGCTTGGCTTGTCGTCGGTTATTACAATCTCCAATGCACACATTTAGATCTAGATCTAGCTAAATCTACGTTGGGTCCACACTTTCAGTTCGTTAAACCTACACTGATAAAATTAGTTTTCCTCTTTAGGCAGTGTGAGTGTTTTAAAATGTTTTTCATATAAATGCTGGTAGACTTGTTTGACTCAAGTAGTTCGAAACAGGGTTTCCTGGCAAATCCAAACTTGTAAAGCGAACAATATCAAAACTTCCGGGCACAGGCAAAATATGGATTTTTCTTAAAAAAAATTGAGGAATGATGTCGGATACTTTTCTTATAAGAGCAATTGAAGCTGCTAAATACCCGTCTTGTTTGGAGATTAGGTCGAAGGCTACGATTAGGTTCATCTTCTTTCCTTTCTGTTTAAGTGTGTGTGTGTGTTTCTTTCTTTCATGTTCTTTCCTGTGTCCTTGAAATTTTCACTTGTTTCAGTGTGCTGTTTGGCCTAGAATTAACAATCCATTGATTGATATCTCTAACGGATTGATATGAAGTTGACTTTTCCATTCGTCACATTTTTTATATAAAAGTGTTAGACATGTATTTCAATGTTTCAAAGGAGTGAAAGACAGAAAGGAAGAGAGACAGGAACATAGATAGATAGATAGATAGATAGAGAGAGAGAGAGAGAGAGAGAGAGAGAGAGAGAGAGAGAGAGAGAGAGAGAGAGAGAGAGAGAGAGAGAGAGAGAGAGAGAGAGAGAGAGAGAGAGAGAGAGAGAGAGAGAGAGAGAGAGAGAGAGAGAGAGAGAGAGAGAGAGAGAGAGAGAGAGAGAGAGAGAGAGATTGTATGAAAGTGGTGTTTTCTACTTAACATCAAGACAATTTCTCAGATTAAAGTTGAAGTGAATGTTACACATCTTTTCGCGACCTGAGATAGCGTTTTTATCTCTTATCTCATGTGGACTACTTTGAAGCGAAGGTTGCTGGTTCGTTGACTGGTCACAGTCACACATTTGGCCACATTGTTTATTGGTGGCTTCATTTGTTTGTTTATCTGTAAAACATAGTGTAAGTGTATGCTCATATACAGGCCTACATACCATATAGATACATGTATAAGTACATGTATTTACAATTGGATTCAAAATTGAATTGCCATTATACTCTCAATGTAAAAAGTTAAGTGATGTCAACATGTGTGCTGATCACAATCACTGGTCCATGATATCCCCACCAGCAGCAAAAGGAGGAAGAAGAGGAGAAGATAAAAAGAAGAAGAAGAAGAAGAAAAAAAGAAGAAGAAGAAGAAGAAGAAGAAGAAGAAGAAGAAGAAGAAGAAGAAGAAGAAGAAGAAATGGTAAAAAGGAAAAGAAGAAGAAGAAAACGAGGAGGAGAAGCAAAAGAAAGAAGTAGGAAGGAACTGAGGAGAAAAATATATGATGAAGAGAAGGTAAAAAGAAGAACAAGAACACAGGATGAAACAGAAGAAAAAAAGAAAGAAGAGAAAGAACTTGAAATGAAAGAATATAATCTTGTGTTATGTAATAGTAACAATAATATTCATTTCATGTGGTAACCTGGTAATCTGCTCATAACAATTTCTTAATTGACTTCACTTTATCAGCTTTTGTTTGTTTCATTAAACTTTACCCTGTCCACAATTGCCATGATCTCAGGGTGAATTAAGAAGAAACTGCAAGATGAAAGAAAGTAAAGGAAAGAAGTAGCACCTACCAGCAACTCTCGCCAACTCCTTACACTTTATGAGCAGGTTTATCATTCTGTTATTAGTTTATTTGTGTTCAACATGAAGGGCAATATATTACAGATGAAGAAAAGGACTGGTTTATATATGTTACAGTAGTAGTTCCTTAAAGATCATTACGGCCCATACAGAGCCGGAGCTTATCCCGGTTTCTATAGAATGAAGCGGAACAGATGTTAATAATCACCTCCTGGACATGACACTAGTCTGATGCATGTTTTTACTCCCAAGCTAGTGCTTGTGTCCATGGGCACCTGGGTTGAGTGGGGAAATGCGTGCCTGGCATAGCTAGGATTCAAATCCTGCACTTCGGCGACCTCAAGTTGGAAGCAGTACCACTGGGCCACCAACACCACGGGGGGGGGGGGGGGCTGGCTCAGGTTCAGAGACTTTGACTCACTTTGAGGCATAGTTGTTTTGATTTGATTTTACCCACATCCACTACTAAGGTGATCTCGGGGGGTTTTAGGTAAGATTTATAATTTTGCCAGGACTGCCCTGTAAACAGCCAAAGGATCTTTAAGGTACACAGTGTTGTGATCTACACACAGGACCTTCTTTTTATCATCCGTCTCCGATGAGGCTAGGTGTCGATCTACCTATCTGGACCTGGGGGAGGGGGGGGGGGGGGATTTTTCGCCAGTTTTGTTCTTGAAAAATATTTATAAAATTTGTCAACCGTTGTCAGGGCTCTAACTCTAACCCACTACCTTTTGGTTGAGAGGCAGACACCTTGCATTTGGACTACCGACCGAGTCCCGAGGCATAATAAGGTCATAGCTGTCAAAGATTGAATGAGTCGGTGTAAATAATAACACTTATGCAAGCATCAAGCAGGCAGGGAAACAAGCCTAATCCTCTCTTGTGAGCTATTACCGCAGTGGTGGTCTAGAGGTAAGGCCTCGGCCTCCCAACCAAAAGATCATGGGTTAAAGTTCAAGCCCTGACGGCTGAAAAATTTTCTCGATTTTTTTAATAGTAAAACCTACTCCCTCCCCCTTTTTCCTTGGTTTAGGTAGGTGGATAGACACCCTAGTCCCATCAGAGATGGATGATAAAAAGGAAAATCCCATATGCATATCAGTTATCACAACACTCTGTGCACATAAAAGATTCCTTGGCTGTGTACAGGACAGTGTGGACAACATTTAAACTCCAACCAAAGCCCCCAAGATCACCTTAGTCGAACATGTGGGTAAAAATGCTACTACTTACCTGTATACACAGGACGACCAATGTTTCCTCTACAGCAGGGGTCACCAAAGTATGGCCTGCGGACCGCTATGCTAATGCTACCATGCGGGGTAATCTCTTCTTTTTATTTTTTTGCTGCTTCCTATGTGAGATCCAGATATCAATGCGCACTAGATCTCATCACAATTACAGTATCACTTAATTTGATTGACAATTTTTGGTAAATGTATTTATTATTATTACTCTACATGAAGACATAAGCAAACACCCCTCATCTTATTAAAAAAGCAGAAAGTGAAGCAACCAACCAGTACCATAGAGCACACACTTTGACCCAACCAAGGTAAGTAAGTACCATGAAGATCTATTAAAATCACAAGAGCAAGATTTATATTTCAAAATAAATAAAATCTTTATTTTTGACATGTTTACGTTATCATAAACCCAGTCCACATATGTTACAAGATGGTTAAGGAAAGAGGCATTTACAATCCCAAGTAAACTCTCACCATTAAAAAAACCAAAACCATTCAGGAATAACATGTAAAGAATTCATTGCAAGCAAAAAATTTTGAATTTCAGAGTAAAAACATTACAATGAGATTCTATTATCACCGAATAATATATTCTGTTTGAGCAAATAACTTTGAATAAACTACTAAACAAAATGACTGATGGAAAGCAATTTGAAAAGGAACAAAAAAAATACGATGGATTGGCCACACAATGAAACTGCCAAAAACAAGCATAACAAGACACTGCTTAACATGCACAGCTGCCAACCTTTTCAAATTGAAAACAAACGCTGACCACGTAGACTACTTCTAACTTGCATGACAGCCCGCATTATTCCAACACATATTGACCCCTTTTTAAGGTAGAAAAAATATATATTAAAAAATTGCCGATCGCCTCGCCTTTCCGGTGAAGTCTGATAGTAATGTTTAGACTCAGAATGGGGTCTCCCTTTCGACTTTCACCCACAATCTCTCTTGAGTCTTTGTCATGAACTAAGGATTTCTATTTTGTTTTCAAATACAGTTAACCCTCATATACATACAACATGTACTTTTCAATGTAAATACAGACTTACAGACTCAAAGCCAAAAGGCATACTAAATATGGTTTTTACGTACTGGTTGACAGCTGGAATCCACAACGAGAGGCCGAACAAGAACATCCTGGAGAAAAAGAAATTGAGGCGGAGATGGCAAGACATGGAGAAGACCTGGAGAGAGCGAGAGACACTGGTATCGAACAGGAGGAAGGATTGACTGGGCTACACATGCAGCTGGGGGGCTGATAAGAAGGAACAAGCTTCGATAACAATATCTAAACCAATAATACATACATTTAATAAAGTCTATATTTGGGGCACCAAATAATGGAGGTTGTCAATTGAACAAATAGGTAACTGAACTATTTCAATTCCATTCAACGTGGAGGCAAGAACAACTACCCAAAGACTTAAAAAGACGCCTCTATAGTCCATCCATACAAGAGGAAAAGTTCCTTCAAGTTACGGCACATAGAGCTGGAGCTTATCCTGGTTTCAATAGCGTGAAACGAAACAGGTGATGATTTATCACCTCCGGGACAGGATGTTAGCCTGACGCAGGTTTTTACCCTCCAAGCTAGTGCTTGTACCCATTTGCACTTGGATAGAGTAGAAAAATGCGTGTTAAATGTCTTTCCCAAGGAACACAATGTCAGACCTAGCTTTGCTAGGATTCGATTCAGGGACCTCATAATCCCTAATCCAGCAGCCTAACCGCTCGTCCACCGACGCCACACGGTCTACAAGAGAAAAGGAAACAGATAAATCTATGACAACCATAACAGAACTTTACTTCTCTCAATTGCCATCAAAATCCAGGCTAGAAAACTGCTAAACCGCCTCAATGCGCACCATGAAGAAGACCTACTACCTGAGAGCCAATGTAGCTACAGACAAGGATGCAGTACACTGATTACAGTGGACATGATCTTTGCTGTGTGACAGAAACAGGAAAAAAACACAGAGAGCCGAATGTCTACCCATTGACAAATTTTGTGCACCTCACAACATTTTTTGAAGCAGTGTCTCGAGAAAGCCTTTGAAAAGTTAGGGCACGCATATTGTAAATGTCAACACAAATTCATAAAGCAAGTCAGAAAAACCCATGACGACATGCAAGCGAGAGTTCAAGATACTGGAGAATACCCAAGTCCATTTGCTCTCTCCAATGGTATGAAACAAGGCTGCGAGTTGGCCCTAACCTTGTTTAGTATGATGTTTTTGGCCATGCTCACTGATGCACACAGAGACAAAAAAGTTGTATTAACATCCGGTACAGAACAGATGGAAAACTTTTCAATGCACACAGATTGCAGGCCAAAACTAAGGTAGAAGAATACACTGTTCCAAACCTCTTACTCATATATGCCATGGCAAATAAAGAGATGAAACATAGTGTTAAGGCAGAGAAATGACAACACATGGAAAAATTTAGATGAGACAGCAGACCAAGGGGTGAGCTGTGTAAAAAAATAAAACTGTCCTGCACCTCAGGAACCACCACAGATATTACCATGTGATATTCCACCAAAAAAGGAGAGACCAAAAAGGCAATAAAATCTGGAAAAGCTGATGGCCCAGACTTCATCCCGGTAGAAGCATTAAACTGACTAAAGGCAGACATCACAACATCTGCAGAGAAATTACCGGAGCGGGAGGAATTTCCAATGGACCGGAAGGAAGGTCACCTCATTAAAATACCAAAGAGAATAATGCCTAAGTCCCATGCAATGCTAAAATGGTCGCAACTGAAATGGGCCAGCCATGTTCCATACATGGATGACCACTGATCACCCAAGAGACTCATGCTGAAAGAAGGGAAGCGTATCTGTTGGAGGAGAGTGAAAGAGATACAAAGGCTCCCTTAAGACCACTCCAAAGCACTGTGACATTGACACAAATTTCTGAGAGGATGCAGCTCAGGACTTATGGCGGTCCTTGGTCAAATTTGAAGAGATCAACTTTGTATCAAAACACATTGAAGAACAGTAAAAGAAGAGACAACTTTGCATAGACAGAGAACAAAACAGAACCTATCAAAACACATAATTCTCATGCCCTTATTGCACAAGGAGTTAGGAGGCTCTCAGCAAGACTTGAGCTTAAAATACAAGGCACCTACACGCTCACCGGGTGACGAAAATGTCAAGTCATGGGCCTCTTTGACCACAGAGGACAAACAACAATACATAAAAGTAAAAACACTTTAGAAGTAGTATATAAATGACTTAATAAGTATTTAATGAGTTTGGCCCCATCAGCTGTCAAAATAAATATGTTTCCCTTATTTGGCTACATCAATGTAGCACTAGCAGTAAATAAGACTGGCAAGGAAGAAAAATCTCTTTTTCTGAGAAAGAGACCTGTACCAGGTTACAAACACATGCACAAGGCTTAAGACACAATGCGCATTACATTCTGGCTCTGAGCATTACATACAATTTTCAGTAGTTACAGTCACATTTATAATAACGTATTGAGAAAAAACACATCAATAGTCAAAGTAAAAGTTGCAAATATGCAACATCGTAGGTAACATTTCACATTATTCTATAATACCCACAGATTTATTTCAAGAAATTTTAAAAGCTATAATAACATATAAAAAATGAGACTTACTCTCAAAGATTCCAGGAATTTCCCTTGTAAAATTTGCTAAGATCTTGCATTTTTAAAATTCAAATAACTTCTTTTACTAAGTGCAACAAAGGAAGTCATATTACCTCCCCCATTTTGTTCAAAAATGTCTGTGTAGATCTAATTTTTACACATTTTTGTTTTTAAAGACGAAGACATGCAAACAAACTATGTACAAATTGTATAAACTTCATGTTTCCTAAATTGGGCGGTAATTCACATGAAATCACAAACACTAAGATAAAAAAAATTCCAATTTCTCTATCAAAAGTTAGCCACAAGACTTTTAGAGATAATAATAATAATGTTTAATAATCTTCTGAAATATGAAATCAAACAGAAACTATAAGAAATGTATGCAGGATCTTTATCAGGCATTGTTTTCCTTTTAAGTAAAGAAATTATTGTTAAAAAAGGAACGATGTAAAACAATGTTGTTAGGGATTCAATATGACGGATCGAAAGAGTAAACAAAGACTCAAGGCAAATTATCTATTGATACTTATACATATTGTCATTTTCCTTATTTTATGAATTATTTTTTATGAAAATATATTTTGGGGGCAAAATCATCTCTCTACTTGCATAAAAACAATAAAAGCCTTAAAACAATGCATAACAACATTTAAATTAGACCACAGCAAAAGGCAGAGTGGCATTTATCACCGGTGATCAAAATTCCATGTTTGGAATCGTTGAGTTAAACTAACTTCAAGCCACGGTAACAGAATCTGATCAGATGCATTGGACCAGTGACAAAGTAACATTAGCAAATTCCCATACAAACATGCTTGGCCAAATGACAAATAATTTCTTTTTCAAGAGCTTCTTCAAACAAGATTGGGGGGGGGGAGTGGTAGTAGAAAAAGAGGGCAAGCTTGGGAAAGAAGATTTCACTAAAAAAAAAACCCATGAAATATCCTGAGAACACAATATTGGCCTGTTGAAATATATTTGTAAAATTATGAAACAAAGTGAATGCAGAACATTATGGTAGACAATGCATAAATCATAAGCATTTATTGTAAACCACAAAACAATAAGATACTCATAATTTCTTCCTCTTTGGTCTTAGTTATTAAATGCTCGATAAAACAGAACAAGAAAGATAGAGAGACAGAAAAAGAAAGATAGCGGGACAGAAAAGGAGGTGAAATACAAAGGGACAGACAGACAGATAGAAAGAGAGATAGAGATAAAGGAAAGGGAAGAGAGAGAGAGAGAGAGAGAGAGAGAGAGAGAGAGAGAGAGAGAGAGAGAGAGAGAGAGAGAGAGAGAGAGAGAGAGAGAGAGAGAGAGAGAGAGAGAAGAGAGTAAGCAAACAGCACCATCTGTGCTGTGAGAACTATAGTCAACTCTTGACAGTAAGTAGCTTGCTGTTGACCTGCAAACACATACTTTCAGGATAGACAGATACAGATGTTTTTGCCATGTGAAATAATATCACTTAACTAAAACTTTCTGAAAAACTGACCACAAAAAAAATGCTGTCTATCAAAAAAAATAAAAATTTGGTGTATTGTATAATAATATACATTAGTTGCAACTCTGATTAATATGAGAGAAAATACACATATTATATATATCGAATGGCCCCAAAAAAAACCTGTCTGCAACTTTGAAGGCTTATAAAACAGCTAACACTGAATAGTTTTCAATGTTCTTTCACACATCAATAGAATAACTATATTTCTATCATGTGTGCAAATATGACGAAATTGATGTAACGGTTCAAAAGTTATAAGACACAATGTGGCGGCATTTTAAAATATACAATATCGAGACAGTGAACAAATCTCAAGCGATAGCAATGGAAAGGTGATGGGTTAATTGATCGGTACCCAATTGATTTTTATAGCTATTCTACCAATTTACAGGTGAACAATTATGTGTGATTCTGCACTCAGTACACTTGCATGATATGTGTTCCTAAGTGTCGACTGTTAGATTAAGTGATTGACTGTTTTAGGATACAAGTATTCTGTACGTACTTTTTATCTAAGGTAGATTGATGTACTGTCAACCAAATGTAGATCTAGATCTATGTTTAGAATTAGGTCAAATAAAATAAAAAACCGTGCTCATAATCTAGGTTTAGATCTACTTTGTTCTTCATGATGGTGTTCAACCGGACAAAAATTGCAGTCATTGAGGCATTTTTAGTGACAAGATGGCGGAGTGGTTAAAGGCATTGTACTATGACCCAGAGGTACTTGGTTTGAGCTCCACAAAATTTACGCTATTTGCTCACTTGGACAACATGAGTGGCTTCTTGTGGCATCAAGTGTAAACCCGATGATAGTCTATATTCCCTTCTCTAAAGAAATTAGAAAGCCAGGCACGACACCTTTCAGTGCCCACGGGGACTGTACTCATTTAAAAATATTATTTGCTAGGGAAAGTGGACGGCGAGGAAAACGAATAATGCAAATTTCCAAATAAGCAATGGAATAAATATGCCATTAACAGATTAATAAGAAAGACTGTGAAAACTGGATCATCAAAAGGCAAAACTGTAGTGGTCGACCAAAGACCGCAAGGACAGACAGCATTGTTACACAGGTGGAAGAACTCGCTTTATTTCAAGAACATGATCCCGTTAGACGGTCATCCTGATATTGCATTTCAATACCTAGCTTTAAATAAACACTATTTACATGCATATTTCTCTACCAACTTCTTTGAAATTTAGACGTGCTGTACATATTAAAAGCACTATTAGATTGTCAAATGACATTAAAATTTAATCAAAAATATTGCAAAGTTATTATTAGCCTTCAAAGTTTGAGACATTCTTTTTTGGTCCACCTGATATATTCACCGGAATAAATATTATAGAGACCAATATTATTGTAAAAAACAACAATGATCTAAGTACCCTCTCTTCCTCCCAGCCGTTTCAAAATTTGAAGAGATTCTGAATATACCATCAAAATGACAGCATTTACAAGAAATGCTCTGATGCTCATCGGAATGAAACCAGCGAAAAAAGCGCCAGCTCCGTCGGCAATGTAGGTCTTCTTTGCACAGTCCCAGAGTCCACTGTACCTGGTTTTCTTTAGGTCAGCCTGAAGTTTACTCTTCACAACGTCCAAAGGCAAAATCACTGTCCAGCACAATACACCAGACAATCCTCCGCCGACAAAATTAATGACTTGGGATGGAACTTTGGGAAATAATTTACGACCTTCATACTGTGAACACCTGAAACATGTTAGATAGAAAGAGGCGAGAAGGAAGATCACGCACCAATTGTGTGAGAAATCCTCGATACAATCCTCTCACGCCGTCTCTCTTCAGAATAGTAATTGCTGCCTCTAAGGGGCCCTTGAATAATTTGCCTGGTGGCGAGTTACCTGCAGGAGAAATTGAGAAAGATGCATTCTCTTGATGATAAAATAAGCTGAAAATAACAAAGAAAGCTATTTTTTTTGGTTGCCTTCATTGACATTTATCCTGTCCACTGTTCATGGCAATCCCAGGGCGATTGAAGAGGAAACAGCAAGATGAAATATAAGTGAAATAGTGCTAGGAAAGAAAGGAGGACCTACAAGCAGTGCCCGCCAACCACCCACACAAAGGAAGCGAAACATAAATATTCAATTGAAGAGAACGATAAACCAAAAGCAGACATCGCAAGTCTAAATTATAGCCTTGTGTCAAATTATGAAGGTGTCACATGCATGGCATCAGTAGTTTAGTGGTACACCGTCCGACAAGACTGCAGTGGTGTGGGTTAAAATCTTAATTTCTCTGGAACTTTATTAAAGCACAGCATTTTCAAGGTGACAAGCAGACATGACCCTCACTAACCACTGAATGTCACAATACTTTTTTTTCTAGTCTGTGAGCATGAATATTTGGCAGTGTGCAAGTTTGACAAAAAAATCCCAATTGTGTGCAAATACATAGATTAAAAAAAATAATTGTGTGTTGTTTTTCATGGGTGTGCGCAGACATTTCTCAACTGTGTGCACCTTTTATTCTTCAGGGTGCGTGCGCATACTCACACAGCTTGGGGGAAAATTAGATTCAAGTTTTGACTATAAACTATTAACTGTTTTTATTATATTGATGATTGCAACATTCTTTTAAGGCTGTTCAAAATATAACATCTAAAATTGTGAATGTTGAAGGAGCTTTTGTATCATCAAATTTTAGTTCAGGAGGTTTCGAACATCCAAACATAATCAAATTCTTTTTCCAGCACTGATTATTAATCCTGGTTATCAAGAACATTCCTGTAAAATATGTATACTATGATTAAACGACTCTTCACTTTCATCAAGAAAAAGACATGTGTCATCAGCATATTGACATATCTTTACATCTTGGCAAAAAAATTAATACCCCTTAATGTTTTGTATTGTCCCGAATCATATTTGACAGTATTTCACAGGCTAAATTAAATAAATAAGGTGATAATTGATCACTTTGTTGGCAGCCAAGTTGGACAGTATACCAACTTGATACCAAATCATTGACTACTTAATATATTACAGTAGAAAAGTTTCACTCATGAAATAGTATAAGAATGACTGTTCCTAAAATCAAAATGAAATTGCATCAATGCCTTTTTAAAATCTACCAATAGAAGTAATCCAGATTTGCTAAGTACTTTTCGCCAATGAAGAACATCATACATCAATCTTACGTAATCACCTCGACAATGATCAGCCATAAAATTCAGATAAAACATGCTTAAAACTTTAACCTATTGACTATGCAATCCAAGACAATATTCGATGACATATTAAGAAAAGAGATTTGACGCCAATTCTTTAAAATATAATATTGCTTTGTGGTCGATTGGTTAGGTTGCTGGACTGGGGATCATGAGGTCCCGGGTTCGAATTCCTGCAAAGCTAGGTCCAACATTGTGTTCCTTGGGAAAGACACTCTACTCAGGTGCAAATGGGTAAAAATACTAGCTTGGGAGCAAAAATCTGCGTCAGAATAGCGTCCTGGCAAGAAAGTGATTATAATCACCTATTCCGCTTCTCGCTGTTGAAACCGGCATAAGCTCTGACTGTATGGGTCGTAACGGCCTTACTTTAAGATCAGGTTATAAGCAATGACATCTTAGCCTTTTTGCCGTCAATACCGTACCTTGTTTGTGAGGTATCTGTGATTGTAAAACAACTTTGGTAACCTCTATGGGACAGCTGCAAATAACTTGAGGCACAGTGGCAATCACAGATGCTATGGCTATGATGGAATATTTGGGTTTACTAAATGGCTTGTCTATGTAATTAAACTTCTTTATGGTCCAGCCATAGCATCCAAAAAAAATGGCACTGAGATAACCATATGATAGTAGAGGTCCGCTCATGCCTCGGTAAAATCCCATAGACTGTTAATGAAAAAGAATAAAACATAAGTTAAATGTAAGAAAGAAAGTAACCACTGTACGAAAAAAAAAAAAAATGCCGAAAATTTAAAATGGTAAAGGTTGAGAAAAAACAACACCCAATTTACAGAAAAACATGAGAATGAATGGCAACTTAAATTTTTTTAAAGGATGGCATTTTTTTATGATACTACCGTTATAAAAATATATGAAATTTGACTTCACATTAGGATAAAACACCTGAAAAAAATGAAAAGATCTCTCAGAAAAAGTTGCAGCAGCGGAACAGAAAGAAAAAATTTTGGTGTAAACATGCAATTTGTTATGTTTCAAAATACAAAGTTTATCTCCATTCTAGTAACAATACACGGCTTTCCCTTCATGTTTCTTTTCATGTTTCGGCTATTTGTTTGTGTGTATAATAATAGAATTTAATGAAAATAACCTACGTCTCCAAACATGGGAACAAAAATTAAAAATCAGGAGATGAAAAATAAAACACAACACAAAACTATACAATCCTCACCAATTTCTGACCACTGACTGTTTTGAAAACATCAATTAAACCGTTATACCGGCCTCCATAGTCCTGTGTCTGAATCTGGACCTGTAACAAAAGAGAGTGCAATGCTGAGGGGGCTGGGATGTTTTTTTTCTCTTATAGCTGCCAACCGTTTCAAATGGACAAACAGACCCTGATCACGCAAACTAATTCTAACTTGCCTCCAGGCTTTCACTCTAATCTCTCTGAGTCTCAGGCATTGACTAAGACTTAAACAAAAAAAGATAAAATTAACTCTCACATACACTCAAACCCCGTTATACCGCCAAATGTTGTGCCAGTGGTAATGGCATCATAAAAGAAAACGTCCTTTTTCAGCATTGCAATTTTTTGAGGTTTCCACTGTATATTGATTGTGTGTGAGAGCCATCCTTTTCATCTTTTTCAAAAGGTAGCTGTTTTCTGCCTGGTGTGGCATGCACTTTATCAATGCTGGGGCTTAAGCACTGTTTTATAGGTAACAAAAACAACAACGAATCAACTTCATAGATGACGTTGGTTTTTTGTATATATACAAAAGCTGTACTAGTTTGCAATGGTTTAGCCAGTTGGCAAACATGAAAAACAAATTAGAGGAGTAGGAATAAAGAGTTGACTCATAATACATTAAAACAAGACAAAACTAATTTGATTGTCCTGGCAACCTCCCTGGTTGGGTCAGTACCAGGCGAGGACAATGTAACAATTCGTCACAGGAAAAACTAGCAGTTGAAGGTTTAAAATAAGGTGTGGCTTGAAATTTCCCTGAGAAGCAAAATCTGATTACTACCTTGATTGTATCCAGTGGATATCCAGCAAGCGTACCTGCACACCCTGAAAATAATACACACACAAGAAATTAATAATTTGAAGAAGATAAATGCTTAAACTTGATAAAATGGTGTTTAAACATGCCCCAAATGTGTTTAAAAGAGCAATCTCAAAAGGGCCTCTCCAAATAAAAATTTATGCACATTTTTCTCACGATGATAAAAAATTCTGCAAAAACACGGGCTCAATCCTCATAGCGGCCAAAGAATTTTTCTGTCTATTCCTGTATTTTTCTCGTCTTTGTTCCTTTCAGATTTCAATATAACATGACTTGAATAAGACTAGAATTTATTTATTTGATTTGATTTACCCGCCTCCACAACTAAGGTAATCTCATTTTTTTTAGTAGGATCTTTAATTTTGCCCTGACAACCTTGTAAACATCCAAGGGATCTTTAATATCTGCACAGAGTATTGCTGCACACGGGACTGTCTTGTTATCATCCATCTCCAGTGGGAATAGGTGTCCATTCACCTACCTGGACAGGGCAGTAGATTTTACTTGAAAATATTTCAACTGTCGGCAGGGCTTGAACCTGCGACCTTTGGGTTGAGAACCTGACACCTTGCTTCTGGACTACAGAGTCCCCTGAATAATAAACATTGTGGTGAAAATACATGCTCTTATTTAAGAATATAACAACTATATTAAATGAATAGAGTTCTATAAAACACAAATATCTCAAATCAAGAAAATTTCTAGAGCTAGGTTCATGCATAAATCATTTTCTACAAGTTCACTTGGTGAAAGAAAAAAGTATTCACTGACTAAAACATGAAGGACACACCAGCACAACATATATAGAAGCATACTGAACAACTCTGCTTACCACCACAAGCTCCGGCAAGAAAATCGAGCGACATCGCCATGTGTATGTAGTAAATGTAGGCCCAGAGAATAAAGTCAGTAGCCTAACTAGATCTAGTTACTACTGTTCTAAATTCTCCAGATCCTACTTAACTTATTCTGCGGGGGGAAAAAAGATCTGAATGGTAGGCTACAGAGTCAACATTTCCCGCTTGCCTTTGATTATCAACGGGACAGAGACCTACAGTTACATACATGTATATATACTGCTTTACATGATGTTCTTGTCTCACCCAGGGCTAGGATCACAAATTGCATAACGAAGTATACCACGACCAGAGATAGTGGAACTGTTACTATCCTCTCTGCCATGACCATGGTACGACCTCGCGTATTCATCCGTTTATCGGCAATCCCTTTTGTTTAAGCATGAAATTCTCTTAGGCCTATTCCGTGTTTTTAACATTCATGAATGAAAACAACATGGCGACGTCCAGTATACTGAGGACAGCCTTTCAGGGGTTAAAATCGGCTATAACTTGGAATGTTCGAAAAGGTGCAGTAGAAGTTTATTAAGTTTTCACATTTTTGTACGAAATCAGCTCAAGTCATGCAATGTTTAACGTTTATCTAGTTTTGGCATGATTGCCACAGGTACACCAAATTTAGTTTAGACCCTGAGGCATGAGAAGCTATTAAATTGTTAATTATTATTATTAATATCAGATCTAGATCTAGATTCTAGATCTGTACAGTGCAACCTCTCTAATTGAGACCCCGGGGAATCGGGAAACCCGGCCAATGTTGTATTTCCCCTCTGTCTGTTATTTATTTTATAGTTTCGTTGTAAATCCCAATTCATTTCGAACCTTAGGAAACATCTATCTGGATTTCTCTAGATCTAGACCATCATGGGCTTGTTTTTATTTTGGTTGATTTCTTAAGTTCACAATTATTGATTTCACGTATTTTGTTATTACATATTTCTTAATTAATTCTCTTCAAATTTTCAGGACATAGGCTAAAGATGTTTTGCAAAAAACTAGGGAGGGTTTTTCTTTTAAATTGCTTTATAATTATTATTTTTACATTTTCTATTGAAAGTTTGCGTTTTTGTTTTTTTTAAGCATGTCATTTTGATTATGGCTTAAATTGTCCCCTATATCACTTTCTACTTGATTTTTATACACGATTTCAGGTTATTGCTCGTCAAGTATGGGCTGGATAGACCCATAGATAACTTCAGAATAGAGCTTTGAAATTTTCATGATTTCGGTTGTTTATCTTGGTTTCCATGTCAACATAAAATTTTAAGCATAGTTTAACCAACATGTTTAGGTTTAGCATTACAAGGGCCCATCTATGATTATAAAGAACAGTTGTTTTTTTTTTGATAATGTAGATCCTTTACTTTAGAGGTGCACATCCCCTTAATGACATCGTGCTGGTCCATGGAAAGAGATCAAAACACATGATCTGAAGATCATTATAACCGACTTCATCACAAGTGGAGTCGACTATATTTGCCTGATCTGTAGGAAAATATGGATTGAAACTGTGAAATGGACCTTCTTAAGTTTTAATCACAAAAAAGATGTATAAAGAACTGGTTGCAGTTGTCTGTTTCTCTTTGCGTGCCTGGAAACAAAGAATTATTTGTGAAACATCAGAATTGGGGTAAAATAGTAGACCATATTTTGACAGTTTAAAGATATTCTTAGAATTCTCATTGTTTTTTGAGAGTCATGGATTATAAGTGGAAACCCTAAATCTTGTTACTTCTCTTAAATGCTATGTTCACGATTTTAAAGTACAATGTATCTTATTGTGTAAATTATATTTTATTTATCTCTACCAGAATCAAGATGTTTACTACTTCATCGAAAGTCATCTCCTCTACTGTGTATTGCTAATCAGAGGGAATACACCAGTTTTCTTAACAGAGGTAAGGATATAGCTCACTATAAACGCTACCTTCTTCTTTTCACATGATAAAATATATCCTCAGCATTGTGATAACATCGAGAATATATTATTAAATGTTGAAGAGAGACTTTTTGCTGTACAGATGCTTATGAGGACAGTGCAGTCTTAGGATGGATCCAATATAATATGTAATCAGAACCCCTTAGACCATAAACTGTTTAACGTCTAATTTCCTACTTTTTTATCGTACTTGCAATTTTAATTCTTAATTTAGATAAAATTATTATAGTACTATTTATTTGAAGGAAGAGTAACTCTTAGCTTATTTACACACGCATGCCCATATATGCAGTTACAGCAAATTTAAAGTAAGTAGTATTCTACCACTCTTAAGACCAGTCCATACAAAGTATTATATCTACTTGTCTTGTAGAATTGTTTTACATTTTAATACAGTGGTCTTCATCTTAGAGGCCTCTTTTTTCCATGTAACAGATTTGTTCCTCTTTAATTATCATGCCAAAGAGGCCGCTTCGAAAAACTTCAGTCCGGCTAAGAGGCGGGTTTTTCTTTTGTCAGACAATAGTTTATTTATTTCCATGCCATAAAAATTCAAATTCAGTTTGGCAATGTCGCATTTGTCTATCTGGAACATGTACACTGTGTTTAGGCCTAGTCTTTAGTCTAGGCTAGGTCCTGCTGAGTTGAGCCAGTGTCAGGCTCTTTCTTGTTGACGCCAACTACACATCGGATGAATGTGGCAATTGACATCTACAGTTCACATTGACACCAACACTTGCAGAGCGATCACCATCATTTGAACATCCTGACCCGATCACAGACTTCACCATTACTGATACAAACTAAGCGTGTTTTCAATGATGAAGAACTGATGATGATCTGGCTTAAAACTGGGTTTGGCCTGAACTTATTATTTGATACAACAACTACCTATTTTTGGGGATCAGGAGAAAAAGAGAAGAGGAATAACATTTTTAAGAAATGTTCACTGCTTCATTCTTCCTCCTCTTTCTTACCCTCCTACTACCTTCTGTTTTTAGCACTAGGCCTAAGGGTCTGAGCGATTAGTGTTATGGAATGACTATCTTCTTCATAGCCATTGTTTTCACCTCGAGACTGCTTGGCTAAGAGGTCGCATTTTATTGTCTCCAGAAGACCTTTGGTGGAGACCTGTGCATACTATGTAGAATTGTTATATGTTCAGCGATGTGATATAACTTTTTCTTTTTCACGTCTTTCATAGCTTCTAGTGACAGTCTATGGGATAGTGTTACAGGCGTCAGTAATGCTGGTCGTAAGCGAGGCCGTGGACGAAATGCAAAGAAAAGGCAAAATCTCAATGTAGGCAAGATGATCGGTCACGGTGAGTGCTTTTAGTTTATATAATTTTTTTCTTTCTTTCTTTATCAATTTCCATTCTACCTTTTGGTGTATGGGATTAGATACCTGAATTGATCTTTCTGCATGCTACTCTGTCCTGACATTTTCTGTTTCCTTCTGTAATGGTGAAATTTGTCATTCTTAGTGACAATGCCTTTCCATATACGGCAAATCATTATTTGTGATCTACCGTTCTGTGAACGGTGGTATTCTTTAAATGAGCTTTAGCTTTTAGCACTGAACATTTAAGACCTTTCTGATTCTTTATTTATCAGTGTGGGTATTCATACCCTTCTGTTTTTTGTTCTGGCTGCTAGGCTTTTTCCTTTCTATGCCAAAACTGGACAGAACATCAGCAGTATTGAGTGTCCTAATATGTATAATTACAAGGCCTTAGATGTCTGTTCTCTGAAAAAGCTACCTGAATGTCTCCTTTAGTTCTCAAAATTATCCCTGTCGTGCATGAGGTCTTTATTCTATTTTTGCTGGGTTTATTTAATTCTATATTGTTTTTTGTTTTTTCTATCTTTTTTCCCCTCATTTATTGGGTTTATTTTTATGATACTAAAGTTTTTAATTAACTATGATTTGCTGCAAAGAAACATATGCAGCATATTTGCATAAACAAGGACCAGACCTCTTTGTTCGGTTTCACCATATTGAGAAAATGATTTTGAATGGGTTTTAAAAAAAAGAATTTTGAAATGTAAACAAAGGACCAGTACCATTCATGTTCATCAATGCTCTTTTCGAGTCATGTTATTTTGTCTCAAGAGTAACAATGACCATTTCCTATTTCCCTTTTCTTACCAAAAAAAAGATAATAATAAAATCCATTTATTTATTCACCTTTTTGTGTGTCTGGCCATGAGATGACTTTTTGTTTCACAACAATATGCAGGGAAGGCCGGCATGATGTTCCTGGTCTCACAGGGCCTAGCCTTCAAGGCAGAAAGCAAATTGAAATTCATAATGTGCCTGTTAATGAGGATGAAGACTCCAAGCGACCGCCACTGCCGAAAAAAAGGACAGGCATGAAAGTACCTGCTTTACAGGTGATACTTATTTTATTTTCGTTCTGGTTTATATTTAAGAGATCATCGAAATATAGCTTTTAAATTTTAACACAGTTTTTTTAATGAAGCTTGCTTCCTTTCTTAATTAGTTTGTCAGATTTCATGGTTTTATCTGACTTATAACTTTTGATTTAGTTTTGTGTCAAGCTATAGGAATGACATTTTAGTAAAATTGAGAAGGGGGACTCGTTGAAAAAAATTGTCAGTGGGGATCTACCCGCCTAGTCCAGGTAGATGGATCGACACCTGGTCCCATCGGAGACGGTTGATTAAACAAAGGTCCCGCGTGGAGACCACAACAGTCTGTGCATGTTAAAGATCCCTTGGCTAAAGATCAGCTTAGCTGTGGATGTGGATAAATGAAATCAAGTCAAATCAGATATATACAAAAACCATTGAGTATAGCTATAGTCAAGTATAAGCCGTAAGCAAAAAGCATGTTACCACCAGTAACAGAGGTCATGATAATTCCCATTTTACCTATTTCAATGCTTTAGATATCATTTGATTTACCTTCTTCATCGTTTATTTTTTATTAGAGGCAGTATCTGTATGCTATCATCGTCAATGAATATTGTTTATTAAATCAATATGATCATGATATAGTAGAACTAGTAAACACAACTTTTTTGTTTGATCCCTTTCTTATTACTTTACGTTTTGCTCACCTTTCCTCTTCCTTCTACTCGTTCAATGATGTCCATTGGGACATAGAGAGGCTACAGTGGCAGAAAGTATCCAGGAACCAGCGTTGGTCCACCCGACCCCATCTATGACTGTGAGTGACCTTTCTAGCTGATTTACACTCAAGCCTCGTCATACGGCCAACTGCTGTTGTGCTAGTGCTGGCATGGCATTTTAAAGGGAAATGGCGTAAAAATAAAATAAAAATACCCTTAGCCAGTATTAGGGAGATAATCTGATAATCAATGTCGATGTACAGTACATGTAGATCTACAAGTAGTACAAGAATTAGAGAAAGGTTAGATCTGACAATATAATGTATGTCCCCTGCATGTGAAAATGCCTATGTAGTACAATGTAGTAGTAGTAGTTATATAGTAGTAGTAAAGGAATAAGATATTATGAAGCCCCATAGGAACAAAAGACGAGACAAATACAAGGAATAGACGGAAAAAATCCTGGCCACCATGGGGATCGAACCTGTGACCTCTGCGTTGGCACCTAAGCCTCCTTACTATACAGGCCTGCTAACCGAATCGCAGTCTGGCTAATTGAAGGCCGAATGACCCACCTCGCGCCCGTCACAGTGGCCCGTCGTGTTGACCGCTGACGCATACAGTACTAGTAATGTATTGTAGTATTATTAGTACTATTGATACACACACCGCTTACGGAGGCCTAGTCATTAGTGGGCTTAGCACTACAGTATAGTGAAGAGGAAAATGACAGAAAATAAGAATATAAAAAGAAGAAAAAACTCCCAAAAAAGGATAAGAAGACAAAAGAAGGGGAAGAAAAGAAACGGAAAGAAAACAGAAGAAGAAGAAAGGGAATAAAACAAAGAAAGAGCACCATTAAAGCAAAAAGAGAAGAAAATAGTAGTAGTTATAGAGTAGTAGTTATATAGTAGTTGTAGTTATATAGTAGTAGTAGCAGTAGTAGTAGTTATATAGTAATAGTAGTTATATAGTAGTAGTAGCAGTAGTGGTAGTTATATAGTAGTAGTAGTTATATAGTAGTAGTAGTAGTTATAGTATTAGTAGTAGTTGTAGTTAGTAGCAGTAGTAATAGTTATATAGTAATAGTTATATAGTAGTAGTAGCAGTAGTTAGTAGTAGTAGTAGCAGTAGTAGTAGTTATATAGTATTAGTAGCAGTAGTAGTAGTTATATAGTAGTAGTAGCAGTAGTAGTAGTTATATAGTAGCAGTAGTAGTAGTTATATATTTGTAGTAGTAATAGTTATATAGTAGCAGTAATAGGAGTTATATAGTAGTATTAGCAGTAGTAGTAGTTATATAGTAGTAATAAAAGTAATAGTAGTTATATAGTAGTAGTACTAGCAGTAGTAGTAGTTATATATTTAAAGTAGTAGTAGTAGTAGTAGCACATGTAGCAGTAGTATGGGTGGTTGGCAGCAGTGTTGGTACGTCTAACTCCTTTCCTTTCACTCTTTCACTTGCCATTCATCTTGCTGTTTCTTCTGAGGTCACCCCGAGATCATCGTATATGGTGGACGGGGTAACTTCAATGAAACAAAGCAGTAGTACAAGTAGGTATGTATGTAGGCCTGGCAACGCACTACACATCCGTCTTAGTTCCATTAGCCCAGGATTACATAGTGTGGGAGAGAAGTGGTGAATTGCACGGTAGGTTGAAATAGGATACACTGGGCACTAATTTTGTGTGCTTTTGACCCCATGATCTTTGACCAAGCCAAACTAGCTTCTACCCGCTAGTATCAATTATGGGAAATGCCCGATGATGTGTGCTGACGTTGTAACGAATTGTTTTTTACAATAGTAGTTTTTAAGGAATGATAATGTCAAATCGTTGGCGGATGGTGGTAGCATGAGTTATTTCTTTTTTTGTGTACTCTCCAATCCATTCAAGGCCGAAAAGCTGGCAGTAAATGAGAATGGCGGGAGGTGGTATAGTGAGCTTTGAGTGAATATCACAGGCATTTTTCTGTCTGTCTCCTTAAATTTGCTTGCCTTGTATTTTAGTCAACTCTATTTATGGTTGATTAATTGTACTGTATAAACTGGAATTATCAAACTTGTAGGCTTTGTATGTCATCGTGGGAATTTATGGCGAGCGGATGGCTAGCGAAGCTGGTAGGTCCTACTTCTTCCCTTTCACTCTTTTATTTATCCTTGATCGTACTGTTTCCATTTAATTCACTGTGGAAACAATGCATATGGTGGCTATGGTAAATGTAAATAAAACAAAATAAAGAAGTGGGAGTTTATGTATACATATATCTGACAAAATCTCTTTTTATTTGAGTAAGTTATGCATATGCATCACAGTGGGGATAATGAAGTCATCTTTTTCTTATGTCTTATTTTCACCTGTCAATTTAAACAATGAGAAAATCATTATCTAAGTCAACCTTTCCCTCTTAACTGCAACAGGCATGTGTCATTCCTTTCATGTAGCATTACTGCTCCCTAATGCAATTGTAGGTTCCAGAGAAAACAGCATAAATTTCAGTGTCACTTGTTCACTTATCCGGTCTGTCTTTGTTGTGCAATAGATCTAATGACATTGTATGTTTTTGTTTTAACTTTGTTTTTATTATCTCCTTTCTGTTGACAGACGCCTTTGAAGGTTTTGATTCGAAAGTTTTAGAGGTAAGTGCATTTTGCCGGTAGTTTAAGTGACGTTATGGAATTATGAACTGTCGCCAACTAGTTTTGGATGTGTTTCTTTGGTATTGATGATGGGTGATTGGCAGGTGCTGCTGGTAGATCCTACCTCTTTCCTTTCGCTCTTTTACTCCTCTTTCATCTTGCTGTTTCCTCTTAATTGATCCTGAGTTCACTGCATATAATGGTGGACGCTGATAAATTTCATTGAAACAAACAAAACTCTTGCGATATTGATTTGTTTCTAGATTTTTAGATTCAAATGATTATTGACTGACATCAAAATCTTTGGTTTGTCCTGTCATTCTCATGATCACACTAGATTACTTTTGATATTTGTAGGGAAATTTCATTAACAACGAGTCAATGATGTTCAAAGATATGTATTAGTTTTGATTTTTTTTTGTCATCACACTGTTTCTTACTTTTATCAGTACAAAATGGTGGCACACATGACGGGAAATTTGGGCCGTAAACAAAGGATCAGTGCTTGTGTTGTCACAGGAAACAAACATGGACTTGCAGGTAAAAATGAGTCTTCGCGTAGCTGGTTAGAACATGGCAGTGAAACCTGGACCTTAGACAGTAGAGAATACAGTAGAGTACAGGCAGCTGAAATGAAATATCTAAGAATGGTAGTAGGGAAGACTCGCCATATATTTAACGACTCTGAGTCTGGCAGTCACTTTTTATAGCATGTACAGTGCTACTAAGATAATGTAGATTTTTATCTTGACTTCATATTGACTGAAATGACAAGCACCAAAATATCTATATCAATCTTGTTTTAAGTCAACGTAATTCTGTAATCCCTTGATTTAAGTAGAATTTCACTCATCTTGACTGCCGTGCTGTACAGATACAATCTAATTACCTCAATGGCATAAACATTTGGCCACAAAGCTTCTGTGTGGCCAATATCAAGTATATCTCTTAGCTCCCTCAACCCTAGATCTTGGATTCCATCTTGTTGACTTGGCCATGGGATATTTACCACATTTCAAACATTCACAGATCAGAAAGTGACAAGAGTTAGTTTAATTAATTTCTATAGAGGAAGAGCTCTTCTTCCATTCTGTACATTGTTTTTTTCCCTTTCATTTAAGCGATTTTCCCAGGGGGCCGGGGTGGGGGAGAGAAATTTCATTCCAATAGTATTAGCATTAGGCCCAAAGTTTAGTAAATGTCATGCCAATAATACCAGCATTATTGTTGAATGAGTTAAGATTTAATTCCTTCATAGGACAGATTCTCACTGTTTACACTAATGTCTTGTATATCATTACTGCTAACAAGTTTATGAACAAACATTAAGTATTTTTTGTGGCCTTGAATATGATTTGTTTTTAACTTAAAAAGAATGTATTTGAAAGCTGTAATTGTAACTATAAAAACAAATGCCTAAAAACCCCAAAACAAAAATAACTTAGAGTAGACTGGTGCTAGACAAAGCTGGTGGCAAATATCTCAGAAGAGAGAAAGAGAGAGGGTGGGGGGGTTAATTGGGTGGGAGAAGGTTTCACTGTTTACAACCATTATCACATTGTCATGTTTTCTAAAATATAAAAGGTAACACTCAAATTCATATTATTTTGCTTGGCTAGAATTTAGTTTTTTGATTTTTTGAAAAGTCAACACCCATGTGTCATATATTATATTCATATGGTCAATTACATCGCCAGTTGTCATTATTTTCATTTACGGCAAATCAAATTTTACAAAATGACACATTCATTGATCCATTTGGTCTGTCAGGATTTGCCGTGGGGAAAGGCACCCATGGCCAGGGCAGCTCTGAGAAAGGTAAGGGCTTCTATTTATAACCCTTTTTAAGGTTTTAGTTACAATGTGTTACAGTAGTCACTGGATAATTGCATGCAGGGCAGCTCTGAGAAAGGTAAGGGCTTCTATTTCTAACCTTTTTAAGAGCATAAATTTGATTGTCGATTTCATGTGGTTTTAGTTACAATGTATCGCAGTAGTCACTGGGTAATTGCATGCAGGGGGCGGGTGACCGAAATTTTTCTTTTTCATAAGTATCCATAAATGCACACCAGGTATGCAAATTGCATGATTAGAGCTTCAAAACTGTCACATCATCTGTGTAAATTTATTCACCATCTGCGTTTTAAAAAGAGTAAGACTAAAAAAAAGACAGGAAGAATCAATAATCTAGATGGGAAAAGCCATGTGTGATGTCATCACCTTTTACAACGATGCATGCTTGTCGCCCATCTCGTCGGAACCTACTGTATACTCTATAGAACAGACTTACGTGTCACCAACACACAGAATAATTACCATTGAAATTGAACGATGGGTGATGACTGCCTGAGGAGCTGATACATACCGTACAATTTTATACCCACTTACAAGAGTTTCTTGGGTAGCTTCCCATAACTGCACGGTACGCCTAATTGCACGCTTTTATCTTCTCTTAAACGACATGTGATTATCCAGCGACTACTGTATTGCACTGTTCCCACCTAGGACTACAGGTCTACAGAAAAGAAAAATACAAGTTGAGTTGTTTTTGAATTTTCAATGAGATGTATTTTAGGACACTTAAGTTATAGAAGGTGGTATCTACAATTCAGCAAAGACAACGGAATCATTTTGTGTTGATTTACCACCCAGAAAAAAAAATAGATTGAAGACACTTTAATTCGTGTAAATGATGTGTGTTTTTTTTTTTTTTTTTATACGAATCAGTACAGCCCATAGAGCAGAAGCTTATCCCAATTTCTGTAGCTTGAAGCAGAACAGGTGAAAATAATTGCCTCCTGGACAGGACGCTCCTCGTCTGACGCAAGTTTTGACTTCCAAGCTAGTGCTTGTACTCATTTGTACCTGGGTTGAGTGGGGGAAATATGTGTTAGGTGTCTTTCCCATGGAACACAACGCCGGAGCTAGCTTTGCTAGGATTCAAACTCAGACCTCATGATCCCAAGTCCGGCAGCTAACCACTCGGCCACCAACACCACTTTTTGTTTTGTGTTTATTGCTATTTAGTGTGGGAGGGGAGGGGGGGGTTTATTGCAGAGCTTGTGCTTATCAATTTATTCTTGTGTAGAAGTGAATACAAGGTCTGAAATCCCTTTATCAGATAATTATATAAACCTAACGTTTGCAACAGGCAGTAAGTCATTCCTTATGGGTTTTAGAAGGAACTGGTAGGTCCTAATTCTTTCCTTTCAATGCTTCACATGTATGTTATCTCACTATTCCCCTCTTAATTCAACCTGAGATCACCGCTTGTGATGGATGGGGTAAATTTGAATAAAACAAACAAAGCAAACAAGTATCAAGACAAGGCAAGATTGTTGCCTTGTGGACACAGCATGCTGACCTATTGCAAGCATTGAATTCTAGCTACACCTGCTGCCTGTGTGCCCATTATAATAATTTTAGAAGCATTTAGTTTCATACTAGTTTCGTTTTGTCCTGATACTTTGTTTGAGAATAATTGAAAGGGATGTTTCAACGGTGTGTCTATGATGTCCCTTTTCATGAAAAATGAGACAGGGAATAAAGAGAAACCATGCTTCTTGAAAAGTGTGAAACTGGTTTTATATTATGATGTAAATACATCACATGATTTACGGCCGTTTGAAAGTGGGCACTCCCAAAGCCATCCGTGCCTTGTCCATGGTTTGGGGCATTTTTCTCTAAATGACATGCATATGACTAAGGCACACTATTGAAATGACCCCTTTCGGCCTGAGCGTGGAGGCTTGTTTTCTTCTCCAAATGTCAACCTTGGGCTCACAAGTCAGTGCGTTTATCACTATGACTGAAAAGTAAAGTGTTTTATCGAAAACTTTCTTTTTTATTTTTCTCTTTTCTATAGGCAAAAAATATGGCCGCCCAGAGGCTGCAATACATAGAACGTTACAATGGTCACACAGGTAATTAAATAGATTTTCTTTTTCAGAAAAGTGTCTTATAGTTATGTTAAACTTGTTTATATGAAACTCTAAATGAAAAGATTCAAAAGTGTTTTCACTGTTTTTGTTGTTGACTTTTTTATCATATATTTTCAAGGTAGATCTACAGTAGATCATCCTCTTTTACCATCGATCTGTCTACTTTCTTCTTCACCCCAGTTCAAGCTTTTTTTGGTTGTCTTCCATTCACAACTTGTAAATAAGACTAGGATTTTATTCTATTATTTCTAGTGTAATTGTCATGGATAAGGGAAAAAGAAAAAAAGCTGATCTTTCACAGTCTTTGCTTCAAATTATAAAATTGTTCAGTTTCATATTATATTATATATTTTCATCGCATAAACTATTTTGCTTGCCTATGAAATCTACACATATGTTTTTCTTCTTTTTTTTATTACACTTAGTATTCCACAATTTTGCTGTGAAAGAAGGCCACACCACAGTCTTTGTCAAAAAAATGCCAAAAGGTAATGGGTAGTTAGAATGATGCATTCAAATGAAATTGAAACCCCAGACCTTATCTGTAACTGTAATGTAATACTGATGACATTTGAAAGGACGACTACTTTTAAAGCTTTTTTGCCAGTGATAGTGGGTTGACTACACTTGCTTTCAATGTTTATTTTATTTCTTTGTAAGGTGTAAGATTGTTTCAAGGGCATTGTCGTTTAAAGCCTGGTTTCCATGTGTACGTAACGTGTGATGTGTAGTAATGCACGATGCCTAAACAACGATTACATGGAAATTTTAGCTGATGTGTATCATTCATGACGCACAGTGTATTTTTACGTAGGCATGGCTACACATCGTTTCTTACAAAGAGACTTGGCAGCAGTCTTACCATGATCAAGGGGGAAGATTTAACTCCCAGGCATATTTCAATTGATTCGTTGCCTGCCCATAGCAAGACGCCCAATCCTGGATGTTTTTTACTTACAAGGAAAGCATACCTCAAGATCATTTGGTTCCCTGTGACAAGGTTCAGTGTCTTGGGGGATGTAGATCTCAAATACAGGAAATAAACGTACAAGAGAGCACTTAGGGTGTGTGTGTTTTCACTTAACAGTTTGATATGGGCCTACTGTAGTATCTGTGTCAGGCTTGACAAATAATTTCTGTGTGTTCCTGATGATAAAAGCTCTGTTTATCTTCTTTCCTTTCATTCTGTTACTTTTACACATTTGGTTTTTCTCTTACTGTTTCATTTTTAATTCATATTAAGATCATTGCATATGGGCTGGATAGGGTAAATAAACCCAAATGCATATGACTACCTACCACTCTCCTGATTACCCCACACTAAACTCTCCTGATTACCCTACACTCAACTCTTCATTTTACTCTCCTGATTACCCTACACTCAACTCTTCACTCTACTCTCCTGATTACCCTACACTCAACTCTTCACTTTACTCCTGATTACCCTTCACTCAATTACTCTCCCTGATTACCCTACACTCAACTCTCTCCTCAGTTTACTTTACTCCTGATTACCCACTCAACTCTTCACTCTCCCCACCTCAACTCTTTTACTCTCCTGATTACCCTACAGTCACCTCTGGATATGGGACTTACTTTACTTTTACATATCATTGTTTGTCACATATTCAGGTTACGGCCTCAAGTGTCACAGAGTCATCAAAACACTGTGTGAAATCATAGGCATTGAAGATTTGCATGTCAAGGTTGAGGGAAGGACCAGTAACATTCAGAACATGGTGAAGGCGTTTTTCAAAGGCTTGATGGAACAGGTTGGTTAGCTGCATTTTCTTTTTTCTCATAAAGAATAAGAAAGAACAAAAAATAAACAAGAAGAGATGTTGTAGATGGAAAATTTGGGCAAGAAGTGTCACATTTAATATTTAATTAACGCTTTATCAGATAGCGAATTAAGATGAAGTGTGTGAGGGCAGACTCTATCCTTCTCCGGCTGTAGGCACATATTCCTGTACAACCGGATCTAAAGAGTAAAGCAGAGGTGAATGATTTTCCTAAGACTGCTACTTTATAGAAAACCCAAAAGGTAGTTGTGGTAGAAGTAGCAGTAGTAGCACAGTCGAAGCCGCTTAATTGGAATAGCACCGTTCCAGGCGAAATATGACAATAAGTCACAACTCCACTAATAAAGACAGAACAAACACGTGACATTTCGGGTATAACCCTTTGTCAGACAACAAACGAGAAATATCTAGAATC
>JAXRKP010000085.1:180000-190000 GCA_037039925.1 Doris montereyensis
GGCATTCATTCCCAGCAGGATGGAAATTTTTCGAGCGAAATCTCCCCCCTTCCCCCATGTTCCAGATAAGTGGATCGACACCTAGTCCCATCGGAAACGGACGATAAAAAGGAGGTCCGTGTGCAGATCACAACACTTTGTGCACATTAAAGATCCCTTGGCTGTTTACAGGGCAGTTCGGGCAAAATTAAAAATTTCTTCTAAAAACTCTGAGATCATCTTAGTTGTGGATGTGGGTAAATCAAATCAAATCAAAATCAAAATCAACCAACAACATGTAATCTGGGACGTGGCGGTCCAGTGTGAGAGTGAGAGGTAAGGTGTCTGCCTCTCAACTAAAAGATCGTGGGTTTGTGCCCCAACAAGTTAAAAAAAGATTCTAGAGTTGTCCGGGTAAAACCTATTCCCCTGGCCCAGGTAGGTGGCTTGACACCTACTTGTCCCCTCAGAGACGGATGATATCAAGGAGGTCCCGTGTGCAAACTGCCACTCTGTGCACTTTAAAGATTGCTTAGCTGTTTCCAGGAAAATAAAATTCCTACCAAACCAAACACCCATTGGTTGTAGATATAGAGGAAATAAAATTTAAATATAAATTTCTCCAACTTCAATTCAATGCAAAATACACAATACAAACAAGACTACAGTACAACATCCTTTTCTTAAATCTTCTCCTCTCTAAAAACGAAAACCACCTTTGGAAGTACCATTGTTGTTTTCCCAACTAAAAGAGGAATGCGGTATTATGGGGGGGTGTTCTGGATTCAATTTTCTTCCTTTTGTTCCTATCAATTTAACTCATATACACGTGTTATGGACATGGTGTGCTGAGTTGAAGTGTGTAGTTGTTGTTTTGTTTGTCTGACACTACCGGTCGCCATGGAAACGGTCGTCATCTTGGATTTTGCCCCAAAATTGTCAACAAGTTCAATATCGATAAGCTTCTTCCACATTTTTTGACAAATTTCTTTCAAACTTTGTATGCATTTCTTTTTTATACAATATCTGAATTTGCTCAGATTGGTTTTTGATTTACAAGTATTTTTTTCCTGAATTTTTGGAAATAGCAAAATATGAGAATAACCCAAAATATTATACATAAAATTCGAATTTTACAAAACTATAAAACGTATCGAAAACAAAGCATCTGATCATTGTTTTTGTTTTCACCCAACCATCTTTCACACCGAATTTCATGAAGATACGTCCAGAAATAAAATAAATAAGTACAAAATAATTAACAAACGACATTTTGAGAAAATTTTACTTTTTTGGTATTTTTTGCTGTTATTTTAATAATTAGGATAATACTTTGAAACACCATAAAACCTTGAGAGGCTCTCAACTACTTCGTATCGACCCTGTTTCAACTACCCCAGCTCCTTTCTTACTCATGTCGGGACGATACTTTTTCATAACAGGTGGACGAATTGTACGGGCGATCTAGGGCGGTATAAAGGCGATCTGAATATGTCGGTATAATACGGTATAAGGCGATCTAAGGCGGTATAAGGCGATCTATAAGGCTATCTAAGGCGGTATAAGGCTATCTAAGGCGAGGCTATCTAAATTGTAGGCGTATATCTAAAGGTATAAGGCGATCTAGGCGGTATAAGGTCTAAGGCGGTATAAGGCGATCTAAGGCGTATAAGGCTATCTAAGGCGGTATAAGGCTATCTAAGGCGGTATAAGGCGGTATAAGGCGATCTAAGGCGGTATAAGGCGAAGGCGGTATAAGGCTATCTAAGGCGGTATAAGGCTATCTAAGGCGGTATAAGGCGATTAAGGCGATCTAAGGCGGTATAAGGCGATAAGGCTATCTAAGGCGGTATAAGGCGATCTAAGGCGGTATAAGGCTATCTAAGGCGGTATAAGGCTATCTAAGGCGGTATAAGGCGATCTAAGGCGATCTAAGGCGGTATAAGGCGATCTAAGGCGGTATAAGGCGATCTAAGGCGATCTAAGGCGATCTAAGGCGATCTAAGGCGGTATAAGGCGATCTAAGGCGGTATAAGGCGATCTAAGGCGGTATAAGGCGATCTAAGGCGATCTAAGGCGGTATAAGGCTATTTTCAAGACAATTCGTCCAAAATACGTTATTTTTGGATAGGGTACATTGTGACAATTTAACTGAGTACATAGGGTACATTGTGACAATTTAACTGAGTACATAGGGTACATTGTGACAATTTAATTGAGTACCCCGGTACCAACATTCAATACTTTGGACGGAATGCCTTGATTTTATAGTACAACAGCTGTGTTGAAAGATAGGCCGCTATCGTTTAGAAAAAAAACCCATTCAAATTCAAAGGGTGGATGCTGACCTTCTGTTACGGTACAATTGGGAAGGGACTCAACTGCTCTATCCACTAATGCAATAAACTAGATATATGTTCTATTTTGGACAAAAATGGCTTTCTCATGGCATTTTCATTGTCACTGAATTTATCTTTCTTTTTTCTTTTAAAGATAAGTAAGAAATGTTCATGTAAAATGAAATATACAATTTTTACTTAAGTGGATATCACAACAATAAAAGATCAAACCAAAACAGATAGCTTAAGTCTAAGATAGAAATAAATCAATTTAGTGAACATAATGAATAATAAAAGAATAGCTAAATCAGTATCTAATGCTAAAACCCAAGGTAAATATACTTAAGTTAAAGGCAGACCTCGGAGAAAGTAGGAAGAAATTATAAAAGAGGCACTAAAACAAAGCAATTTCACCTTTACAGAAGGAAACAGAAAATGTCAGGACAGGGAAGCCTGGAGAAAGATCGTTTCGGACATCTAAACCAATAAATGATACACCGGAAGATAGAATGGGAACTGATACACAAAGAAAGTGGAAATAGATTTCATTTGCGGCTGGGATATGATGTGAGTTGGGGAGATAGACAGACACAAACAGGAGACAATGACAGAAAGATTGTCAGAGAATGAGGAGGAAAGGGGGATGGGGAGAGACAATCAGACAGTCAGCAGGATATATAAACAGAGAGAGAGAGAGAGAGAGAGACGCAAATAGACTACTACTTATACTACCAAAGTATGGACGATCTTTGCTACTACTACTACTACTACTACTACTACTACTACTACTACTACTACTACAACAACTACTACTACTACTACTACTACTACTACTGCTACTACTACTACTACTACAACAACAACTACTACTACTACTACTACTACTACTACTACTACTACTACTACTACTACTATTACTACTACTACTACTACTTGAGGGTTTCCTTCGATTTGGTCTCCCGAGGCAGGCTGTTCCAAACTTTTGGGGCAGAGAATTAAAAAAACTCGCTCACCATAGGATTTTAGACACATTCTTGGAAATTCTAAATTGTGTCATCGGAGGAGCGCAAATTTCTTGTGGGCCTCTTTTTTACGTAAAAGTTCAGTCAGGTACTTAGGTCCAGAATCATTATTGAGGCATTTGTATGCCGATGTGGCAATTTTATATTCAATTCTTTGCTTTACAGGAAGCCAATGGAAGGATTGGAGAAGTGGTGAGACGTGATCGTTTTTTTTTTTCTTTCTGAGAATAATTTTAGTAGCGAAATTTTGAATTCTCTGTAGCTTTCTCAGCCTTTCAGAAGGAGAACGAAAAGAAGGGCGTTGCAGTCGTCCATGTTTGAAACAACCAATGATACAATAAGAGTGGTTACAACTCTGTTTGATAAATACTTTCTAATCAAATTAATTCTGCTCAATTCTAAATAGAGAGTTCTACATAATAAGTTAATATAGTTCGACATTAACACATTCTTATATAAAAATACGCCCTAACTTTTGACAGTGTTCTTTGGAATAATTTTATTGTCATTTACATTGATTATGACATTTTTTTCACTAATTCTTTTTTCGGATAGTCTTTTCATGAGTTTTGGATTCATTTAGTTGGAGTTTGTTTTTGGTCATCCAATCTTTTATGTCTGAGATGCAATTTTCAAGAATTACAATGTTATGGGAAATGTAATTGATGTTTAAAAAAAATGTAAAAGCTGAGCGTCGTCAGCATAGAGGTTTTTGTATTATTTGAACTACTTATTGGGTAAGTAAGGTAACCAGAATAGGACCTAACACGGAACCTGTGGCACACCACAATGGAGTTAAGTTAACTTAGAAAATTTGTCTTTTTATCTTGACGCGTTGTTTGCTGTCCTTTAAATATGACTCAAACCAGACTCAAACCAGACTCAAACCAGATTCAAACCAGACTCAAACCAGACTCAAACCAGATAAAACGAAGATGCCAGACATTTTGAAAGATGATTTCAGCTTGTTTAGTCAAATTAAAATATCGTGATCGATGGTATTGAAAGCAGCACCAAGATCTAAAATGTTTAAGATACAAACAATAGCATTATTTTTGTCAGGACCGTTTACAAGATCATTGAAAACTTGCACGAGAGCAGTTTCAGTTGAGTGTTCAGCTCGATACGTTGAATAAAAAACTTCGCCATTTTCTTGAAATATTTCAAAACCACTTTCTCAAGGATTTTTGACAAAAATGGCCTCAACAGCAAACTACAATATGAAATATAATTAATTCATCATTACAATAGTAGTATGACTCCCCCTTCTCTCTCTCTCTCTCTCTCTCTCTCTCTCTCTCTCTCTCTCTCTCTCTCTCTCTCTCTCTCTCTCTCTCTCTCTCTCTCTCTCTCTCTCTCTCTCTCTCTCTCTCTCTCTCTCTCTCTCTCTCTCTCTCTCTCTCTCTTCTCTCTCTCTCTCTGTCCATTCGTCTGTCTGCCTCTGCTCATTAGCAACTGTACCTCATTCCCTTATTTCCCTTTTTTTCTTTTTCACTTTCTTATAGTTTTAAAAATTACATATATACATTTGATTTCTATTGTTATGAGGCTTACTCATAGAATCTACATGACGGGTCATCACATGACTGGCCACCTTTTGGTGCCATAAGTGTCACTCACGACCACTAAATCATTCTTTTATCGTTGCTGTGTGACTGAGGAAGGGCGGTTTTGTTCGAAACTTTTCTGTCTTTGTAACTGTCTCTATTCTACCTATTATTAATAGGCCTTGATATTCAACTTCCTATTTCCTTTTTAATAGTTACCGGCATATTGCAGTATTAATAGTATTATTTCTTTTATCATTAGATACTAATACTACTATTACTACTACTACCACTACTACTACTACCACTACTACTACTACTACTACTACTACTACTACTACTACTACTACTACTACTACTACTACTACTACTACTACTACTGTTACTACTCCTACTATTATTATTACTACTACTACTATTACTACTTCTACTATTATTACTGCTATTACTTCTGTTGCTACTACTGCTGCTGCTGCTACTACTACTACCACCACTTCTACTATTACTACTTCTACTACTGCTAGTACTACTACTATTAAAGATACTACTACTACTGCTACTACTACTGCTACTACTACTACTATTGCTGCTACTACTACTGCTACTACTACTGCTGCTGCTGCTACTAGTACCACTACTACTTCTAGTACTACTGCGGAATGTTGGCGGGGGATGCTGGCAGGTCCTACTCTTTCCATATGTTACTCTTTCATTTTTCTTTTATTTGGCTGTTTCCTCTTAATTCACCCTGAGATCATCACAAAGGTGGATGGGGTAACGTTTCAATTTCAATGTCATTTTCCTCCTTATCATCTGCCGCCGGGCAGCTCCGTGAGCGTGAGAGAGGGCAAACGTACCGTGACCTTTAGTTAGTTTGGTGCGCAAAGCCAAGGCCACCTTGATATAGCTCGTCGTATTACCACATCGGCTCTCACTGATCACATTTGAGTGACACGGTCTTCTGTGTCGGATGCTTACAACAGACGGTGATCAGTAGTATTTGAAAGCTACCATTAAGATTTAAGTTATTCCCTTGTGTTACGAAGGATTGTATTGTGTTGGAAAGAAGAGAAGGTAAGAAAGACTCTTCCCCTCTAAATCTAACTAAAATATAACTAAAATATAAAATATATTATTATTATTATTATTATTATTATTATTATTATTATTATTATTATTATTATTATTATTATTATTATTATTATTATTATTATTATTATTATTATCAAAAAGCCTTTTGGGCATATTAGGTGCATTATTTTTTTTTTTAGAAGGTTTACGGTAAATGTGTGAGCGATGATCACCACGCAGTAGGAAGCCATTGTGATATTATGGCCTACGATGGGGTTGCACCACAGGTATTGATTAAATTATATATCAGGTTTGTTTAACTTTTGTGATTTATTATTTGTGCATAGAAATCTACTCTCATTCGATCATGACAGTGTAGACACGATGACACACTTGTTTATTTTTAATTTAAATATTATATTGACGTGTTCTTATATTTCTAACGGAAAAGATGATAACACACATATACTTTCCTTTTTTTATGAATTGATAAAGATAATTGAATTGAATTGAATTGAATAATTGGGTCATCTATTGTAAGAAACCTGGGGTCAAGAGAACTCGAGAAATCTTTAAAAAAATCAAAGCATTAGACAATAAAACCATCGGAACTGGTAGTGCCGCTAGCTTCGTTGAAGAGAAACTTTGATGCAACCACCGACAGCCATTCTTCAATTTGGAACGAATGACCTAACATCAATGTGCTTCATCTGCGGCTCATGACAGTATGTTCCAGCTCATATCAGTAGCACAAAACAAAATTTTCAAACTCAAAACTCGTCATTTCCTTCGCGTTGCCTCGTTTCTGCAACGACAGTTCCTTCTCCAACAGACCTGCTGAATTTAATAACACCGTATCAGCTTTTTGCTGTTGGAGTTAGGTTTCGTCATGAGAGTTAAATGTTACGTTTTATATTTTGCCCAGTATTATGTTCCTTAGAGATAAAAATACACAGAGCGTGATTTAAGGTGTCACAAAGGGATACTATGATTTTACAAAACGAAATTCAAATGAACGGAAGTCGCTGACGAAAGAACAAGGCAGCAACTCATCGGACGTGGAGTTAACACTATTGAACACAGTTTGTTTAGATTTAGATCTAAATTAATAATGATCAGAAGGAAAGTAATTATTTTTGTTTATCCCTTGTTTCTTATACTTTTGTTCAAATCCCAAATCAGTTCTTGAAGATATATAACAGGGGTTCCCTAATTTTATCTCTTCGTGACCTCCCTGTGGATGTCAGAGATCTCCGCGAACCCCAAATTGTCGAGAGACATAACCTGAACACAAATTATAATGTCATTACGCCTAGCAGTTTCAGTGCTTCGTATAAGATCAAGTTCCTAGTGTAATAATACTATTGTAATGATAACAACAGATGAAGATCAAATTCCTAGTGTAACAATACTATTGTAATGATAACAACAGATGAAGATCAAATTCCTAGTGTAACAATACTATTGTAATGATAACAACAGATGAACGATTTGGGTTATAAAAAAGATGTTCAGTGTTTGCCAATATGACTGTAAATACTGTAATGTCAATAAATAGTGTTTGTTATCTTGTCATAATGGGGTTAAGATCAGATACAATTTCAACAAAGTTTTGACTTTCAGAAACAGAAACGTCCCACAAAGTTGGGATAGACACACGCATTCTCTGGGAGTTCATATTTCCCAGTTGTAGAACCTCTGATTTGTATTGTTGTACTAATAGAGCTAGTTGTATCTCCTGGGGGTTCATGTTTCCCAGTTGTAGAACATCTGATTTGTATTGTTGTACTAATAGAGCTAGTTGTACCTTCTGGGAGTTCATGCTTCCCAGTTGTAGAACCTCTGATTTATATTGTTGTACTAATAGAGCTAGTGGTACCTTCTGGGAGTTCATGTTTCCCAGTTGTAGAACCTCTGATTTATATTGTTGTACTAATAGAGCTAGTTGTATCGGTGGCCTAGTCGTTAAGCCAGGAGCTCCCTAACTTGGATACATCAACCCAGCCAGTTGTAGTTCCTTCACTTGGATACATGTAGCCAGGTTGGATACATCCTTAACTAGAGCCAGCCAGGAGTTCCTCTGGGGGTTACATGAACCCAGCCAGGGGTTCTCTAAGTTGGATACATGAACCCTCAGGGTTTCTAACTGGTTGTACTAAACCCAGCCAGGAGTTCCCTTCTTGGATACATGAACCCAGCCAGGGGTTCCCTAAGTTGATACATGAACCCAGCCAGGAGTTCCCTAATTGTTGACATTAACTAGCCATAGAGTTTCCCAACTTGGATACATGAACCCAGCCAGGGGTTCCTAACTTGGATACATGAACCCAGCCAGGGTTCCCTAAGTTGGATACAGAACAGCCAGGAGTTTATATTGTTGATACATGAACCCAGCCAGAGGGTTCCTCAACTTGGATACATGTCGTTAAGCCAGGGGTTCCCTAACTTGGATACATGAACCCAGCCAGGGTTCCCTAACTTGGATACATGAACCCAGCCAGGGGTTCCCTAACTTGGATACATGAACCCAGCCAGGAGTTCCCTAACTTGGATACATGAACCCATCCAGGAGTTCCCTAACTTGGATACATGAACCCATCCAGGAGTTCCCTAACTTGGATACATGAACCCAGCCAGGAGTTCCCTAACTTGGATACATGAACCCAGCCAGGAGTTCCCTAACTTGGATGAACCCACATGAACCCATCCAGGAGTTCCCTAACTTGGATACATGAACCCAGCCAGGAGTTCCCTAACTTGGATACATGAACCCAGCCAGGAGTTCGTTAACTTGGATACATGAACACAGCCAGGGGTTCCCTAACTTAGATACATGAACCCATCCAGGAGTTCCCTAACTTGGATACATGAACCCTCAGGGGAAGGGGGTGTAAGTCTATTCTACCTAGGGGAGTCTTGAGTCGTTTCTGAAATTCAAAGCTAGAGCACTTTTTGTTTTTGTTTTTATCATTACAATAATATTACACTTTGATCTTGATCTTTTACGAAGCACTGTTATACATATTAAAGTGAAATTCGAGCTCAGATTGTGTCTCGACAAATTAGGTGGAAAGGGGGATTCTCGTGAAGGGATAAAGATAGGAAACCCCTGGAGTACGCAGATAAAATCCAGATCTATTTTGACCAAAACAGACATGATAATGGATTAATGGATTTTTGACTCCAAGATAAGATCTCTTATATCGAGATCAGATTTAGATCAGGCGTCACTGACGTCCTCAAGCACCCGCTTAGAAAACAATGGACATGGGTTGGCCATATATAGCAAGATTTAAGGACGAAAAGATGCCGCATAGAACGGCAGTTAAGAAACGAACGCAGAATACCAGGAAGACCACCAACAAGATGGCATGATGACATACAAAAATAACGCATGGGCGCAATGTGGCATGGGGAAGAAGGGGAGAGAACTCACTGGAACGAATCTGAGGAGGGTTACATTCTGTAGTGGATGGACGATGGCCAATCATCAATCATCATCATCATCATATTTATATTCAAGCGTTTGTCCGCAGCATTTTCAATCACGCTTCTAGTGAAGATTTAAAAAAAAATTCTTTATTTTAAAAGATACTTTTTTCCTTAGCATTTTCAACCATTATTACACTCCATCAGTTGTGTCAAAGAGGGGGAAAACGGGACGATGATATTTCAATTGACATTGAGTAAAATATATTAATAGATCTGAAAGCTTGACTAGATCTAGACTCAGATGAATTAATACAATCTGGATTTATATTTTGAGACCTATAATCTAAATTCCAGATCTACATCTACATTAATAAATTTCGCTTGTTTTTATTGCTAAATTTCATGATGATAAGGTGTGTAGTAATAATACAAATTTTGACCTACATTGGCCTATTTTGGTGAACCTGAAGCCTTCCCACCCACGGTCGGGCATTTCCCTCCGTCAGAAATTGTAATCAAGGTCAACAGTTGCCTATTCCTTTAGGTTGCAATTTAAAATAATAAAATAAAATACATTTTGTTTTGTTTTTGTTTCAGGTGCTTCCTTTGC
>JAXRKP010000085.1:195000-207500 GCA_037039925.1 Doris montereyensis
TCTGAAACTGGAGATTCCCACAGATTCTTGGTTCATTGGTCTATTAGGTTTAGTGTGAGAGACTGCCCTGGCAGCAGAAAGGCATGAATGCAATCACGTGATATAAAATTCAATAGATAGGATCACGCACATTCATTGATAGAGATAGGATAAGCATCATTCATTGATAAGGATAGAATAATAGATAAGATGATGCCCATGAGATAAGATAGGATAAGATAAGATGACATGAGATGTGGTGAGATGAGATGGGATAAGATGAGATAAGACAAGATAAGATAAGATAAGATAAGATGACATGAGATGTGATGAGATGAGATGAGATAAGATGAGATAAGATTAGGTAAGATAAGATGACACGATATGTGATGAGATGTGGTGAGATGAGATAAGATGAGATAAAACAAGATAATACAAGATAAGATAAGATGACATGAGATGTGATGAGATGAGATGAGATGATATAAGATGAGATAAGATAAGATAAGATAAGATGACACGATATGTGATGAGATGTGATGAGATGAGATAAGATGAGATAAGACAAGATAAATAAGACAAGACAAGATAAGATAAGATACGATAAGATAAAATAAGATAAGATGACATGAGATGTGAGGAGATGAGATGATAAGATGACATGAGATGTGATGAGAACGAGATAAGATGAATGAGATAAGATGAGATGACATGAGATGTGATAAGATGATGAGATTCATGAGATGAGATAAGATGAGATAAAATAAGATAAGACAAGATAAAATAGATGAATGAGATGTGATGAGATGAGATGAGATAAGATGAGATAAGATAAGATAAGATAAGATGAGATAAGATTTTCTTAGATCATGGGAAAATTGTTTTAGTAAGATTCATCAATGATGAGATGAGATCAGATAAGATAAGATAAGATGAGATAAGATAATCTTTAATAATATTTTGGGAAAATTGTTTTAGTCATAATTTCATAGAACAATAAAAAGGATGATTATATTTTTAATAATCTTATATAACAATTTACGTTTAGAATGATCTCTCCTCTGATGATGATCAATCTCTATATGATATCTCTCTCTCTCTCTGGCTGCAATGTTCTCTCTCTCTCTCCTTCTCTATAAACTATATATCTCTCTCTGCATGCCCATATATTGATAAGATAGGATAAGATAAGATGACATGAGATGTATATATATATATATATATATATGATATAATATAATATAATATATATATATATATAATATATATATATATATATATATCCATATGAAAGATCACAAAAATAAAACCTCGTCAGCTAAAAAATTATCTAGAACAGAAAGAAGATGCAAAAATTCATATTTGTCCAATCTCCATTAAGAACAGGTATACCCCAATGAGCCTATTATTCATTTAAATTATATCAGTCTTAAACTCTTGTTCTCGGTCTTAATAAACTATTATTTATCGACTTTACTGAATTTACTAAACAATATGCAAAAATGGCAAAATAATGGACATATTATGACTTTTAAATGATTATATAAGATGAATAAGACAAGATAAAACAATTTAGACATGTATTTATTATAGGCTATTGTGAATGGGTGGTTTTGAACACATTTTTTAAAATGATTTTTCATGTTAACCCTTTTAAATGTATTTACAAATGTATGTTTCTGTGATGACAATGTACAACGATTTTAAAAACACATTTATACAACATAATCATTATGACTTTATAGTGTCCATATTCACAAAGTGCCGGTTTTTATTATGATTGATTTAAGCTTTCAGTCATGAAATGTTCTTGAATAGGAGGGAGAAGAGAGAGAGAGAGAGTGATGAGATGAGATGAGAGAGATGAGAGAGAGAGAGAGAGAGAGAGAGAGAAGAGATGAGATAAGATGAGAGAAAAGAGAGAGAAGAGAAGATAGAAAGAGAGATGACAGAGAGAGATGAGAGAGAGAGAGAGAGAGAGATGAGAGAAGAGAGAGAGAGAGAGAGAGAGAGAGAGAGAGATAAGAGGGAGAGAAAGTGGAGAGAGGGATGGAGAGAGAGAGAGGGAGAGAGAGAGAGAGAGAGAGAGAGAGATAGTGAGAGAGGGAGGGGAGAAGGGAGGGGAGAGAGAGAAGGAGAGAGAGAGGAGAGAAGGAGAGATAGAGGAGAGAGGGAGAGGATGGAGGGAGAGAGAGAGAGGGAGAGAGAGAGAGAGAGAGAGAGAGAAGTGAGAGAGAGAGAGAGAGAGAGAGAGAGAGAGAGAGAGAGAGAGAGAGAGAGAGAGAGAGAGAGAGAGAGAGAGAGAGAGAGAGAGAGAGAGAGAGAGAGAGAGAGAGAGAGAGAGAGAGAGAGAGAGAGAGAGAGAGAGAGAGAGAGAGAGAATAAAAATGAAAGAGACAAATCGTATTGTTATTTATTCATTTTTATTTGAAACGCGACCAGAGCAAAGTTTCTTTTGGAAAAATAAGAGATCTTGCTTTATCTTATCTTATAAAATAAGCTCATCATTTAGCTGTCAACAGATTATTTGATTCCTTTTTTATTCATACTCTTTGATTGTAGGCCTACGTTATGGTGCTGACGTATTTCGATTTTTTGGATGAGTCGGGGAAGGTCTCCGCAAGACAAGGTCATGGAACAGATGTTGGCATAATCAGGTCGCCGGGATTACAGGCAAAACTGGGTGATTCTCATGTTGATGGAAACAATCAAAAATACTTTGTAGGCAGTGTGTCTGTTCGTCTGATATGTATGCATTCGCACTCGTTACGACCGTGAAACGACACAATTATCTACTTGATTTATTGTCAGTTCAATTTCATGGCATTTTCAAAGTCATTTTATTGTTATTCAGTCTTTTTCTGTTCAATCTAATGTCATAAAGAATAATTATACTGTGTTAACATCAATTCAAGTTGATGTCACGCTAAAGCTATCTAGATTAATGTCAGCTCAATTTAATGTCAGTTAATTATTATCTAGCTGAAGGCCATAGTTTTCTAGTTAATGTCAGTTCAATTCAAATGTTATTCAGACCATCTCGTTACATAATCACACCAAGAAACCCAAAAAAGGTCAAACAGAGATTACAATTTCAATTTCAATTTCAATTTCAATTTCAATCAATTTTAATTTCAATCATTTTTATTGATCCTTTAAAAAATGAAATTATACTTGTGTTATCACAATTTCCGTTTGAAAATAAAAGAATATATCAGTGCATTTAAATTAAAAACAAATTTAACTTAGATAATCATTAAATGTTTAGATTTTAGGAGAAGTATACAAAAATTCAAAGGTGGGTAAATAAATAGTGCGGTGAAAAAATAGAATTTAAAAAAAAAGAAGATAGAATAACTATAGACAAATCAATTTAGCTTCATACACATTCATCAACTTATCATAAATCATTCATTCACCATCCATCAATTTACATTTCTTAACATTGTGAGCAAAACGCCATTTGTGCTTGCAAAGCAAGGTATGGTCAAAATTTCGTATGGCACTTGAAAGAAAAGATCTAAAATATCTCTGAGTGCGGGATTTTAAATGTACTATAAATCGACCGCTTCTACTACTTGTTTTGGGTATGGAGAATAGAGGGTGGGTGTTGTCTTTAATTTAAGTATACTCCTGAGTTTGATCTTGCATTGAATCTCGTACAGATCTTCTTCAAAGTTTTCATCATTTATGAGTTTCTCTATGTGTTTCAGTGTCCTATTAAATTTCTTCTTTTCTCTATCTCTTGTATTTCCTCCCATGCATCTATAATAAAAATAATAATACAACTCGTAATACATGAGTTATTGTACGCTGACTTAAGAAAAATGTATGTAAGTATACGGTAGAGTAACTTTTGAATCTCCGTAGAAAAAGTTCATGTTTGGTGAGTGTATACGTCACATAGATTGATACAATATATGTGTTATTGTTATACTCTCAAATAACATTGTTACATTTAAAAACTACACACATTATGTATTCAGAATATAAATTTACAAGCATGGTCATTTATAAGATTAGTCTTCACTTAATAAGAAAATCACAATGGGGGCATTTCTTCAACAAATGAATGCCGGTACATAAAATGAGTCCTGGTATATCATACATCATTTTAATAGTTTTGTTTTGTTTCGCATCATACTTTCAGAGGACGGAATAAAAGCGCTTGAATTCGGCAGTGGCACTGGTCGTCTGCTAAGCTTATTTGCCAGACGATTTCCCCAAAGTACATTCACCGCCTCGGAGGTCGATGACGTCTCGGTGGCTAGAATGAAGGACGGGTGGAGCAACCTTCCCAACATGCATTTCGAGGCCTTTGACCTGTGTCACATGGTAGACATTCCATCGACGAAATTCGATTGGATTTTGGCTGTAAACGTTTTGCATCACCTGCCACATCCTTTGGTGGGATTGAAAAATGCGCGAGAAATGATTGAGGAAGACGACGGTTGGTTCACGTTTTGGGACACGGCTTGCCCAGGAGGTCACGTTTCCACAAAGGGCAGCGACAAGGCTGCCTATGCCTACGCATGCAGCACGTTTTTCTGCATTCCAGAAAGTTTCCGAACGGCCGACAGCGAGGCTCATAGCGCGTGCTGGGCAGTGGAGACCGTTGTGTCCCTGCTGGAACAGGCCCGTTTTCAGGTCACTGTCGAAGCTTTCGACGATTTTGACCTGCTGTTTGTGGGAAGATGCAAGAACCAGTCTCGTCTGAATGGAGTACTCCCCTCATAAACAATTCATAACAAATTGAGAGGGGGGACAGAGGGAGAGAGAGAGAGAGAGAGAGAGAGAGGGGGACAGAGAGAGAGAGAGAGAGAGAGAGAGAGAGAGAGAGAGAGAGAGAGAGAGAGAGAGAGAGAGAGAGAGAGAGAGAGAGAGAGAGAGAGCGGGTGCGGAGGGGGCAGTTCTGTGTCTGCGAGAAGCACGAAAGAGTAGGACCTACGACATATTATTAGCAGAAGGTAAAGAGAACACAGTGTCAAGAAAAACTGAAGAAAATACAAGAAAAAGTTGCTGGAAATTTGTGTTTGATGAATTGTTCAACGTATTAGATTTATCTTATAATGTATTCTTTTCGCTTTGTTGTTTGTACGTCTGTGCCACCCAGTGTAATTAACAATATACAATTTAAACGTTGTTACAGAATCTGACTGTGTTGTGTAAGTGTCTTTAAGTCGTAAGGCATTACCATGTAGCCTATATGGTCAATATGCCAACATTTCAAAGTTATTACCATAAGAAAGACGGCTCTCCTTTTATCACAATCATAGCAAATTTTATAACGATTTGAAGTAGAGGTATCACCTATGAGTACATTGATCTGGATTCAGCATGCTGAAGTTCCTTCAAGACCCTTACGGCTCATAGCGCCGGAGTTTGTCTGGGTTTCTATAACATGAAGTGGAACAAGTGACAATAATCACCCACTAGACAGGACGCCAGTCTGTCGCAGTTTTTAATTTTAAAATATTGTTGGCACCCACATGCACTTGGGTTGAGTGGAGAAAATCAGAATGCATGCCAGGTGTCTTTCCCAAGGAACACCACTGTGGACCTAGTAATATTAGGGTTAGAATTCGAACCCAGCACCTGATGATCTCAAATTCGGCAACTTATCCATTAGGCCACCGATACCACTAAGTGAATTAAAAATAATAATTTCACATGCAAGAATAACATGTGTCGTTTGAAATGTGTCTAACACGAGTTTTAACAAGTTCTTGTTGCGATGTGGCTGTGTAATTTGCCTTCCTGTGTCTTTCGTGATTCTGAAGATCCGGATGCTTATTTTATCACAGTAAAGTTGCTTGACCAGGTCAGCAAAACTTGTGTGATTACTGCTACCACCTTGTTGATTTTTCATGGATAAATTTTCATCACATGTGCTTGAGCTTTCTTTGTCATACTCGGTCTCGCTGTCTGACGTAACAGATGTGTCCGAAATGTGTAGATTCACTGATTGTATTTCCGACGAGAGATGTGTCGTCAAGGAGCGATGTTATGGTTGACACACTGAATGAATGGATAGTTCTTCGGTTCTCTGGCTTGAGTCCGTACTGTTGTTGTTTTTTTGTTTAATGTTAGCACTTCCATTTTATAATTTGCTTTCAATAAAGTCAGCGTTCGTAGATGTGTCGTCTAGCGGTGATGTCACAGTTGACACACCGAATGAATGGATGCCACTGTCGTTACTCTGGATTGAGTTCGTACTGTTATTGTTTGATTGTATATTTAATGTCAGCACTTCCATTTCTTTGTTTTCAATAAAGTCCATGTTCGTAGATGTTGTTGCTGTCTTGGTTGCTACTCTTGTATGGTGTTGTTGTTCTCTAAAGTTGTCTCGTCTTACTTGGCTTGGCAACTTCCGTCTGAAGCTGGCAGGAGTTGAATGATGACCCGTCGACACACTCGTGTCGTCCATGGCCAAGCCATCACATCGAAGGACGGGGATAGTGTGCTCTTGATTTCCAGTTACTTTGAAGGAGGAGAGGTGAGATTCCTCTAAAATGCTGTTGATAAGACATTCCAGCATCGTCAGAAGTTCGCTAACTGGCATGTTGATCACTACAAAAGAAACTAGAAATCATAAAAGCGGCGAAAGCACGCGAACCCACATCTGTCCTGCTCGGTAACCAAACCAGAAGTCTTCACTAAGTGATTTAATCTGTTATGGCAGAAGTCACTACTAAGTGACTTAATCTGTTAAGGCAGAAGTCACCACTAAGTGATTTAATCTGTTAAGACAGAAGTCACCACTAAGTGATTTAATCTGTTAAGACAGAAGTCACCACTAAGTGATTTAATCTGTTAAGACAGAAGTCACCACTAAGTGATTTAATCTGTTAAGACAGAAGTCACCACTAAGTGATTTAATCTGTTAAGGCAGAAGTCACCACTAAGTGATTTAATCTGTTAAGGCAGAAGTCACCACTAAGTGATTTAATCTGTTAAGGCAGAAGTCACCACTAAGTGATTTAATCTGTTAAGACAGAAGTCACCACTAAGTGACTTAATCTGTTAAGACAGAAGTCACCACTAAGTGATTTAATCTGTTAAGACAGAAGTCACCACTAAGTGATTTAATCTGTTAAGACAGAAGTCACCACTAAGTGATTTAATCTGTTAAGACAGAAGTCACCACTAAGTGATTTAATCTGTTAAGACAGAAGTTAAGATTTAATCTGTTAAGACAGAAGTCACCACTAAGTGACTTAATCTGTTAAGACAGAAGTCACCACTAAGTGATTTAATCTGTTAAGACAGAAGTCACCACTAAGTGATTTAATCTGTTAAGACAGAAGTCACCACTAAGTGATTTAATCTGTTGATTTAATCTGTTAAGAACTTCGGGCATTATATCAAAATGGGTGTCTTTGGAAGAAAACAGAGCCAGGTGTAAAATAAATATTTTCTTGATTGCTATAAGTCGCCAACTGTTATCTCAAGAGATGAACTTACCTTAATACAAAAAGAAAAAGGTCAGAATATAAAAAAATACACAATTTCACCTCAAACAGTGATTGTCACACGTAAACAGTACGGTGGTAGGTGTAAAGTAAGACTCATTTTCACTTGATTCATTCCCCTTTACCACAGTAAAGTAAGACCCCTTTCACCACAAACAGTAAGACCCCTTCCACCACAGTAAAGTAAGACGCCTTTCACCACAGTACAGTAAGACCCCTTCCACCACAGTAAAGTAAGACGCCTTTCACCACAGTACAGTAAGACCCTTCCACCACAGTAAAGTAAGACGCCTTCCACCACAGTACAGTAAGACCCCTTCCACCACAGTAAGACCCCAGTAAGACCCCTTTCACCACAGTACAGTAAGACCCTTCCACCACAGTAAAGCCTTTCACCACAGTACAGTAAGACCCCTTCCACCACAGTAAAGTAAGACGCCTTTCACCACAGTACAGTAAGACCCCTTCCACCACAGTAAAGTAAGACTCCTTTCACCACAGTACAGTAAGTAAGACCCCTTCCACCACAGTAAAGTAAGACTCTTTCACCACAGTACAGTAAGACCCCTTCCACCACAGTACAGTAAGACTCCTTTCACCACAGTACAGTAAGACCCCTTCCACCACAGTAAGTAAGACTCCTTTCACCACAGTACAGTAAGACTCCTTCCACCACAGTACAGTATGACCCCTTCCACCACAGTACAGTAAAACTCCTTCCACCACAGTAAAGTAAGACCCCTTCCACCACAGTACAGTAAGACCCCTTCCACCACAGTACAGTAAAACTCCTTCCACCACAGTACAGTAAGACTCCCTTCACCACAGTACAGTAAGACTCCTTCCACCACAGTACAGTAAGACTCCTTCCACCACAGTACAGTAAGACTCCTTTCACCACAGTACAGTAAGACTCCTTCCACCACAGTACAGTAAAACTCCTTCCACCACAGTACAGTAAGACTCCTTCCACCACAGTACTAGCTCCGCCCCCTCCTATCTAGACGAGCTTTTTTGTTAGGATAGCTTATATTTATAATGAATCTTTTGATTATGTCTATGTGCATTATATATCTCGTGTCTCTTGTAAGAATGCTCCATTCAATGAATATTTTACTAATTCATTGTATCTATCTTTTTAGCTTAATGAATATTTTAGGTTTCGTGATCATGTTATACTCTTTGTATGTTTTAAGATAATTGTATCATTTGAATCTTTTGAGTGGACTCTTAAACCCTTCTATTTGAGGAGAATCATATGATACATTTTGACTCTTTTAAATATCATGTTCTATGACCGTTACATTTTATTTATGTTGCATTGTATGCTATAGTGAGGTGCTTTGAGCTCTTTTGAGAAAAGGCGCCATATAAGTATATGTTATTATTATTATTATTATTATTATTATTATTATTATTATTATTATTATTATTATTATTATTATTATTACTATTATTTATTATTATTATTATTATTATTATTATTATTATTATTATTATTATTATTATTATTATTATTATTATTAAATTAAACAGACAAAGGATCTTTCTGGTGCATATAGTTTTGTGATCTGCACACGGGACCTCCTATTTATCGTTCGTCTCCGATGGTACTAAGTGTCGATCCACTTACCTGAACCAGGGGAGTAACTTTTACAAAAAAAAACCCTCAAGATAAGGTTTCAACGACCATCGGGACTTGAATCCACGACCTTAGGTTGAGAGGCCGACCCCTTGCCTCTGGACTAGCGAGTAGCCCAAGCTGTGTGCAAGTAGATTGCATGTGTTCGTCGTGATATCGAATGCTAACTTACATTCACATTCACAAGGTGACTAAAAGGAATCACATCTAGATGTTACGTTTAATTTTTTCTCAAAATTTAAAAAAACTAAGAAAAACTTTTATGCTCAATTCGATCTTAATATTATTTGGTAGAGTTTTCACTCTTTGCCGTTTATCACGTCTCATTTGTTGTTGTAGGTGTTTATTTGTGTGAATCAAATAAGGATCGTCTTCGGCCATTTATTATATATGTTGTCAATAGCAGCACTCATTCTGAGTAAATTCAAGTTTGAGACTCTTGAATATTGATATAACTGAACCTATAACTTTATAATTTAAACTGTTTACACTGGCACACTCTCTTTCTCAAGTTTGACTACCGGGTATCTCTGTCTAACGTATTGAATTTTTTTATAACAGAAAGATTTCAATCTGGTTTCAAATGCCCTGTTTATTACTGTAGAATTGCTAGAAGCCAACGCACACCTTCACTCGGTCTTCCCCAGCGTAGTTAGATTATGGAACTCACTCGCTGAAAAACCCCAAAACAACTGGACAATTCAAACAGAGCATCGAAAAAAGCACCTTCAAGCCTATTCCTAACTTCCCAAAAGCTGACACACTCAAATGACACCACTTCTACGCTGTCGCAACTATCCATATGAATGAAGCTGACACACTCAAATGACACCACTACTACACTGTCGCAACTATCCACATGAATGAAGCTGACACACTCAAATGACACCACTACTACGCTGTCGAAACTATCCATATGAATGAAGCTGACACACTCAAATGACACCACTACTACACTGTCGAAACTTTCCACATGGATGAAGCTGACACACTCAAATGACACCACTACTACCAAGGCCACCTTGATATAGATCTCACACTCAAATAACACCACTACTACAATGTCGCAACTATCCACATGAATGAAGCTTGACACACTCAAATAACACCACTACTACTACACAGGCATTTCTAAATATAGATCTCACACTCAAATAACACCACTTCTATAACAGGCGCAACTATTTCTAAATTTAATAAACAGATACACTCAAATAACACCACTACTACACTGTCGCAATTATCCCCATGAATGAAGCTGCGACTATATATATATATATATATATATATATATATATATATATATATATATATATATATATATATATATATATATATATATATATATAGAGAGAGAGAGAGAGAGAGAGAGAGAGAGAGAGAGAGAGAGAGAGAGAGAGAGAGAGGGAGAGAGGGAGGGAGAGAGAGAGAGAGAGAGAGAGAGAGAGAGAGAGAGAGAGAGAGAGAGAGAGAGAGACAGACAGACAGACAGAGAGACAGAGACAGACAGACAGACAGACAGACAGACAGACAGACAGACAGACAGACAGACAGGTGGAGAGAGAAAAAATCTGTGTACGCGTATTATTCACAGCATTTATTCTCACACATAAACGGGCATCCAATGCATTATAATTTCCTGACTTTATCTCTTACGGAATCGATAGTCACATCTTCTTCATCTGTACTGTTCGTAAGATTTTATATGCTCCACAAAACCGAAGGCCATCGCACCAGTAAAATGATACATTTGTCTTTAGAGATTATTCTTCACATCTAGAATATGTTACAACATGCGAGGTAATGCACATGCTTTCTTCATAATAAATTGTTTAATATATAGCATTCACCTTCACCCATTGGAATACCGGAGGCGCCGGTATCTTTAATTCTTTCATGTATAAGGGTAAGTCAACGCAGATGTGTGTGGTGTGGGCGTTTGGCAGGCGACGTTGGTAGACCGGGTGAATTTCAATGGATCAAACTGTGCGGTCTTCTTCTTGTATTTAGTCTCCTCTTGACAACGATGTTATAATAATAAAAAAAAATAGATCTAGTTCCCCATGAAATAAAGAACACATTACATGTATAACTAACCGAGTGATAGTATGAGAAATACGCAGGTTCCTGTCTTTTTGTTCTCTTTTCTTCATAAAAGTTTTGGGCAACTCAATGTTGTTCTGGTTTCTTAACATTCTTGGAACAAAACAAGGAGCTAAAAATATCTGACAAAACAATTGCAGCAATGACAAAAAAATACATCCAGACCGTATTTAGATTGACCTCACGCAAGCGCAACATTACTATTATCAAATTCAACTTCCGTTTATCTTCGAGATCGCCAAGGAAGGAAAGCTTTGAGCAGCCGACCGGAACTGTCGAAAATTGCCTTTGCGAATAACTTTGTGGGCGAGATCCTTATTCCGGTGACAGAGAAGAAATAAAGATATTGAATACAGGCCTACTGTTCGGCTGAATAAAAAAAGAAGAAAATACAAGAAAAAAGAAAATACTGAACAAAATGTGAATGCTATTTATTATGTGGGTCATCACTAAAAGCTGCAAGTATCCAATCATGACAAATATCATTATTAGAGAGAAGGAGTGACTTGACCTAAGGCAAAGGATTGATTGTCCAAGATTTGAAAAGTTTATTGGTGAAAATTGAGTATGCACCGTAAAGCAAACCCAACACTTCTAGCAAGGCTTTTACCCGAGGAGGCCTGATATCGTTCCAAGGGAAACAACAATCGTATTTGTGAGGACTGTGCTACGAAAAGAGAAACGGTTTAATAGTTAGATATCTGTATTCTTCCCATCTCATGCCTATAATGCATGGCGCATAAGATGGAAGCTTTGTTTTTCTTGCACAAAATGCCATAAAAGGTATCCATTTGATGAACTGTCTCAAGGAGAACAACTGTGTAAAGTGAGTAAAATGCCGATCCATCTTGTTTAGAAGTAGCCTAGTTTTGAGATTTTAATTTTGTATCAAATAGATCTAGATCTCTATACATCTAAATCTAGATTAGAAATTTGAGTTGAACTGGGCAGATTTATAAACACATTTGAATTTTAGTATATTTGTGGAAAGTTAGGGATCTAGATCTAGATCTATGAAGAACCGTTCTGCATTTTTACATGTCAGATATCTGAGATGATGAGCGAGCTTGAATTTGAATTATTGTGAACTGAAATAAGGTGAATTGGCTTCTCACATTCTCAATTTGATGAAAGAATAAGTTTACTGTGTAGATCTAGTCCTGTCAACTTTGAAGTTTGCATTCAAGCTGATAATCTCTAAAACTAGTAGGCTATAGTGCACAGTACATGTTACTTTAGATGCAAGTGTAAATTAATTACTGTGATCTAGATTCTAGAGTAACTCATCAGTCACGACCTAGATT